>JASTWR010002282.1:0-22972 GCA_030770355.1 Harpagoxenus sublaevis
TTTCTATTCTTGCATTATTATGTCAAAATAAGTTGAAATTTTTATGCGTTATTACGTACACTTTACCATATCTAGATCACATATTGATATTTATGTTGTAAATAAAACTCTTAAGTCCGACGCAATAATTCTATACAAATACACTGATTTCTTTAGTATAGATTGAAGTACTTGACAACAGTTCCCTCTTAACAAACGCACAGTCACACTTACTGTCATTCAGCTCAAGTCGTTACAACAATGCTCTTTCCGTTTTACTACATAAACGATAATATTTGTCAGGATGATTTCTTCGCGATATGGACCATCCATCAATATACTTAATAACTACTGCTGTATTAAGTATATTATATAGTATTATACAACAAAGATGGTTCAGGATTTTTAGACTCAATGTTTTACAAAGAATAACGTTATGTAATTAATAAAAGGCGCTCTTTAAAAGGAACACTATTCTATATAAGAACTAAAAGCTAGAATATATTTGTAGATATTTAAAATCGCAATATTATATGAATTACATATTAGCCAATGTAAATTTATCTGGTTGAAATGGTGACAAAAGTTTATATGCGCTGACTTCATATATTTTACTTTTCTCAATCAATTCCATTATCTTATTTGAATTTTTTCGTGGTAGACCTCGAAATTTCTTAGTATTCCTAATCTCTTTTATATAAAATTTAATGAAAGTCGCCGAACGTGTTTCTAAAAATTTTGCATTAAACGAAAACGCAAGCTATATATGTTCCACAGCATTGTTAACCGTAATACAGTGTAGCAAATAATGTTCGCACGTTAATTTTAAAGTTTGTACATCATATTAAATTTACTCCGAGGCACGTTAGTTTTATAACTCGTGACTGTGTGCATTCGATTTTTTCCATGGTTTTCTTACGCGCAAAACACCCTGTATATGACCAATGCATTCTCGTCTACGATCGCTAGTCGGCATGCTGCATTCCACCGAATTGCAAGTTATATACTTCTATATGTATCATATATATTCTTCGAATCACATTAATTATGGCATATTTACACATATAATACACACACACACACACACACATCTTGTTTTTTGAGCAACAGAGAGCGTAATTAATTACTTTGCAAATAGAGTATGCAGAGCATCCCGGAAACTGACATACAGTGTATAGCATGCGTTAACAATCATATCCATTTTATCGTTAGTAACTTTGCGTAATTGAAAATCAAGTAAAATTTTGATCGGAAAAGTTATAATAAGATTAATTGAAAAAAGTACTCTTGTTTACTTATATTAATTGATATTTTCACATATATAATTCTGATTAAATTAATAACTCCAAATATTAAATAACCTTCTAATTTAAATAGAACTCAATAGAATTCAAAAAATTAATTAAAGAGTCATCAAAGAGTTCATTTATATTCCTATATTATTCGTGACACGCGTATACACTGTATATGTATGCAATCTATCGTTTGTGCAATACCGTGTAAAACTTGAATTTTGCAATAGATAAAAAAGAAATTTGTCCGTTCTTGTTTTCTTTAATATTATTACCATTTTTTTTAAAAGAAAATAATTTTAAATATAAAAAATCTGCAAAAATTATAATCGCGCATTTTCGTGATAAATACCTGCGTTGAAACATTTGTGCAAGAAAACAAGGTAAATTTTTAATATTTAATTAAGTAGATATTAATGTAAAAAAATAGAACTCGTTTACATGAATTAAATAATGAATTAATTTAGAAATTCAATATTATGCCATTTCATAATTTATACAAATATTTGGCCCAGTTATAACGATGTAATTAATATGATGAAAGTAATAATAACGAACTTCGCTTCCGCCCCTTTCAAGTACATATTCATTAGAACAGTAGCACTGATCGATCAAACTTTGCCTCGCGGAGGAGATATAATCCGTCGAAATTGGCAATGACATATCTTGACAATAAATTATGTGTGCGATTGGAAGCATTTATGGGACTAACATCAACTGGAGTTATCGCATTTTGAGTTCAATAATCCAAAAGAGGGACATTAGCGGCACAATATTTTTCCTAATAAATTTCTCGCTGTTTCCACAGACTACACATTGATTAAGTTTCACCTGTGTATAATATTGTCCAACCTCTCCCAATGCTCGGCCAGATGGCTCGAAATTTAATCTCAACGTATATGGATCTGTATCCACAAGTTTTCCTAAATTCTTCGTAATATACCACTCTGCTTTCTTGCGATCGCATGTACACAATATATCTCCATCAGGCGCTTGTAAATAACAATTATGACGGTTTAATTCTTGTAGGTATCGCATTTTTACGATCGTTAATAGTGTATTTATCTACTACTACTGATTTACTCTCGGTATTTAGAACATTATTGCTAGTAATACTATCCACACTTGGTGATCGCTGAACCTTGAACCTTAAACAGACATACATTTATGTGCATATTTTTCTATTACATGTGTAAAATTTTAAACTATAATTTATATAATTTCTAAAGTTTTATACCTCGTATCGACTATTCTAGCAGGTACATCATAAATCCATACATTTATATCACTACTAAATATATTATATAAGTACATTCCTAATCTCTGCCATTATAATGAATACCTTATCTGCAAATAAAATTCAGGCATTAAGAAGCACAACTTAAAATTACGTTAAAAAGGAAGATTTAAACTTCTTACTTTATGATAAATTATATAACAGATGCAAGCGCATCACAAGCAGCATACGCAACTTGTTCGTCGGTTAAGGTTCTAGCATCCCAGTCACCACACCTGATTTTTATCATTTTGTCCATCTCAATGAAGATATTTTTCTAAACTCATAGCAGCTAAACTTTTCCGGCTCGGTAGATTAAGACTTTCAGCTAAGGTTCTTAGATCAAGAGTTCCATTAACTCTACATCCATAATCTTTTACAATCTTCTGCCCATCTTCGAACGAGGCGATTCCCACTTTAAGAATGTGCTTACTAGCTAATAATTCCTGAAGGCATAAATGTAATGTTATTAAAATTCAATGTTATGCATAGTTGCGGATAATTTGATCATGAACTATTCGAAACGTTACCTTAAGCTTAGGTGGAATGTATCCAATCTTTCCGATGCGAAACAAAGCAACTACTCCATTGATAGTAGCCAGTTGTAACAGATAGATGGGTCTCTCTTTGACCCATTCGCAATCAAAACCCAGAACACCATCAGACAGATCGCTATCAAAGAAACGTATACAATAAATTAGTAACTTTATTGAATAAAAATTAATAAATAATGTTTCCACTTCTTCCGGGAAGCATATTTTGTAAAGCAGACTTGAGAAACGATCAACATGAAAGCAGAGCGAGTACTGTATTTATAAGCCTAAAGGATTGTTCGAATCAATCCTTCCTGCGGTGTCAATGGATGCGTTCCACTTAACGCTCGCAACGCTCATAGAATCATTTCATCCTTATTGTTTGTCAAATGTTAAACAAGGACCAATGATGCTCACAAGCGTTGTGAGCGTTAAGTGGAACGCACCTAATGTGACATCACACGTTAACCTCACTGACCTTGTTTACACCCAGCTGTCAAATCCCGATTCACTCCGTAGAGAAGTGAAATTTCTTAGGTGTAAACGGGTTAATTTCGATCTACTTCAATCGTCTTTCTTCAGCGGAGTAGCGCAAACTCAGTGTAAACGTCAGTTCACTTCGGAGTGAATCGGAATTGGACGGCTGGGTGTAAACTAGGTCACTCACTTTGACGCGTGTGATGATGATGACTCGATCGATCTCTCTCGCGATTTATTTAGAGGATATAAATTACCTCACTTTAACTCGTAAGAGACGAGATTAAGCGAGCGAGCAAGCGAGCGAGAGAGAGCGAGCAAGCGAGCGAGAGAGAGCGAGCAAGCGAGCGAGAGAGAGCGTGAGTTTATTATCATGCACGATATAGTTTACTTACGATAGTTTATCACACATTGCACGTTATCACTGCACGAGCCCCGACTGAACGCACACGTAAACATCGTAAGCCATATAACCTCAACGCGGACGGAATATTTCTCGATGACGCAGACGTCTAAAGCGGCCCATTATTTTTGTACGACTGACTCGCGAGTCCGGCTCGGCGAGCTTGATTCGCGAACCGGACTTGAACGTTTTTCACTACACACACACTCCCGAATCGCGCAAAGCCCGAGTCGATCCAGCCGCGTAGGTTATCTCGCTCCGCGCTGTCATACACCGCCAGCGGCCAGGCCGCGGGGCGCCCGCAATGCGACTGCACTCAGTACACCAAGTGCACCGGCAGTGCAACTGCACTTAGTACACCAAGTGCACCGCTGGCGACACTTTGTTGCTCTAAAATGGAAAATAGCGCTATTAACGTCAAGATTGTGAAAGTGACGCGCTACCCGTGGCGCCACGGGGCGCCGTGGCGAGAGTGTGAAAGTGACGATCTGGAGGACGACGATGACGTATCTGAATTGAAAATTTCACACTTTATCCTATGCATCGTAATATCTCCGCTCGTAGGGCACGTAGCGGAAAAATAAAAACATTTTTCTTATATAAATTTGGTCCAAGCTTTACGATAAGCCTAGTTAGAACTTGATCCGTTCACTGGTTATCCAGATCTAAAAATCTCGGGTACTCGCAACTCGTCGCGCCGCGTATATAGAGCCACGGCTGTCTCGCTCCGCGCGTACTTGGCGCGAGACACTACCGTGTCTCTTGATTTAGGTCACTTTCTTTTAATATCAAATAATTATGGTTTTCTCTGTTTATTCCTACTAGGGTGTGTGAGGGTTCTAAAAGTGTAAATACATTATGGTTGTTGTGAATTGGAACGGGTGTAATTTTTATTATTTCATATACCGGATAGGCTACTATAGGGAACGCGAAAATAGTATATACGTTCGAATTTTCGTAATACGCACTTATGCTTACATGTTTTTCGATAGTGTTCCAATTCTTTGTTTGGATTTTAAAAGGGAAGTGTAATCCTCCTGTTAAGTGTGAGGTTGCTTTTTGTAATTCTATGATTATATTTTCTATTGGCAGTACTCTTGTAAGCAAAATGTTATTTTTCGTATATGTTAGATAGTCTGTAATGTCATTTATGTCTGTCGTGAGGTCAGATAGGATGGTGGTTATTATCAGCAGTTGTTCTTCTATTTCCTCTTGATGTATGAATTTGTCTTGCAATTTCCTCGTAACATTTGCCAGTAAATTTTCGTTATTTGAAAGTGTTTTCTCCAATTTTTCTATGTGGCCTATTGTTGAATTGATGATTTTCAGCTGGTTTTTTGCTGCGTGTTGTAATGTTTGTTGCTGATTATTTAGCATCTGTAATTGTTCGTTTATAATTTTTGAGTCTTCTGCATCCATGGTGCCAAATAACGTTTTGCTTATCTGGCCGACGGCATCGACTAGGCCTCGTTTATTAACAGGTGATTTGTACATTATATTTAGATGTTCTAAGGTACGTGTCGTCTTGTCGTTTTCCTTTTTAGTTATTTGGAGAGCCTTCTGACATGTATTTTTTATATTACCCAAAGCATGATTGCAAAGTTCCTCGGTTTGTTTTATGTATTTTTGTAGCTGTTGGTGTCTAATGCTTATTGCGGTTACGTCTATTCGCATTGCTAATTTCCATGTAGTTTTCGTTTGCTGCAGGTGTCCTATCTTCTCAAAGTAGATACCGGGCTCGTTGCTAAACGGTGTTATTTCATACGGTGGTATGGGTTGCGCTCCTGTTGCGAGGTATTGATAAAGAACGAGCATCCTGTAATCAGAAGGTGCATGCAGTTTCTTTTTTTTTTATCTCGTTCTCTTCTGATAATTTAATGGTGGTCGTCTTAGATTCTGCTGTCTCGCAATTTTATTTATCTCTTTTGTCTTGGTGAGTTTTATTCGCCTCAGTCTGAATCTGTCGGTTGTGCCGTTTAGTTCACTGTCTGACTCTATTAACAATTAAAAAAATTATGCCTCCGACAGGATCGGATGTGCCAATGTGGTTTGAGCGTGACTTTGAAATAGAAATTGAGGTCGAGGAGCCTCAGTTGGCAGTGTTCCCTTTGGAACCTCTTCGCGCTTGGTTTATGCGGCATGCATTTGAACCTGACGGCGGTTTTATCCTCCCTTGGCCTATTCGTGGTCCTGGTCGAGCGGTACAAGAAATTCTCGCGGCTCGACAAGCACGGGAAGAACGGCGACGTTTTGCGGCTGTTATGCGGGGTCGGCGTTTTCCCACCGACGATGGTCGGGTGATGCGCCCCCCTCGCCTTGATTTACCAGTCGGGGTAGGACATGGACGTCCCATCCTCCAGGACTGAGGTAGGATTGTTTTTATTTTGGTTTTTATTATTTTTGGGGAACGCTTTTGCTTAATTTTCTTTGTATCTCTTCTCTTTTTATTTTATGCTTTTAGTCTCTCTTGTTTCGTGTGTAATCTAGCTATTTCGTTAGTCGCGCGTATCCTTTCTCGAAGTTCTTGCGCGTAATTATCGTACGTATACGTTAGTTTTGGGGGCTTTGTTAAGGCTGTAGGTAAAATAGCTTGGTGACCGTACACTAACTCGAACGGTGTAAACCCTGTTGTGGTATGGGGGGTTGTATTGTATGTAAACATCGCGTAAGGCAGCCATTCATCCCAATCTGTTTGATCTTCATTTATATAATGTCTCAGATATTCGGCTAATGTGCGATGTGATCGCTCCAATGCTACGTTGCTTTCTGGATGGTAGGCTGTTGTTTGCATTTTTTCAATTTTTAATAATTTACATACGTTTTTAAACATTTCACTCGTAAAGTTTGTGCCTTGATCCGTGAGTATTTTCTCCGGTATTCCGTGTTCCAACACAATTTTAATGATAAAAGCTTTTGCGACCGTGGCTGCTTCTTGATTTTCTATTGCAATTGCCTTACTGAATTTTGTTAAATTATCTTGAAATGTTAAAACGTATTTATTCCCGTTATTTGTAATAGTCAATGGTCCTACAATGTCGAGGGCGCATTTTTCGAACGGTCTTTGTGGAGTATCCGTGATTATTAAAGGCATTCTCGTTTTTCTGCTCAGTTTATTCTTCTGGCAGTATTCACATTTATTTATATACTCTTCGACGTCCTTAGTAATTCCATTCCAATTGTGAATTAATCGGATTCGATTTAGAGTTCTTGTGACTCCCTGGTGCCCTCCCATAGGTGAGTCGTGATATTCGTGTAATATTTGCATCTTATCTTCTTCCGAGTATTCTCTCGGTGTTTCCTCTTGATGAACGTTGTAGACATGTGCGTCTTCCGCTATCGGGTTTCGGCTTAGTGCGTCAGCATTTGCATTCATTTTTCCTGCCTTATGAATGATCGTGTAGTCGTATTCTTCCAGCTTGAGTCTCCATCTTATTAATCTTGAGCCGGGATCTTTTACGTTAAATAACCATATTAATGGTCTATGATCTGTAATTATTTTAAATTTCGTTCCATATACGTATGGTCGGAAATGCTTTACGGCCCATACGATAGCTAATAATTCCTTTTCCGTTGTATTATAATTTTGTTCCGCCTTGTTCAGTACTCTACTGGCGTAAGCTATCGGCCTATCTTGTCCTACTGTCCCTTGTGATAATACGGCTCCGATTGCATAGTCGGATGCGTCTGTAGTTACCAAGAACTCCTGGTTAAAATCTGGGTAATTTAATATAGGTGCAGTAGTAAGTTTTTCTTTTAGTGTTTCGAACGCCATTTGTTGCTCGGCTGTCCAAATAAATTTTTCTCCCTTTTTTAATAATTTTGTTAAGGGTTTTGCTATTTTAGAAAAGTTTTCAATAAATTTTCGGTAATATCCAGCGAATCCGAGAAACGTCTGGACATCTTTTGGTCGTGTGGGCGTTTTACATTTTATCACTGCTTGTATGTTGGCAGGGTCTGGTAGTATTCCGTTTTCTGAAATAATGTGCCCTAAATATAGTACCTCTTTACGCAAAAATTCGCACTTATCGGGTTGAAGTTTCAAACGATATTTTCTAAATCGCTCTAGAACTTCGATTAGACGTTTGTTGTGTTCGGCTAACGTTGCTCCGAAAACTACAACATCGTCGAGGTATACGAGGCATTTAATACCTTCTAAACCCATTAATACCGCTATTATTGCGCGCTGAAAAGTCCTTGGCGCGTTTTTGAGACCGAAAGGCATTCGGTTAAATTCGTAGTGTCCATTGGGTGTAGAAAATGCTGTCTTCTTTTTATCCTTCTCGTGCATCGGTATCTGATGGTACCCGGATGCGAGGTCTAAAGTTGAAAAGTATTTTGCCCTTCCTAATTTGTCGTGTATTTCTGCAATGTTAGGCAATGGGAACGAGTCTCCTATTGTCAGGTCGTTAAGCTTTCTGAAATCGATGACAATTCGTAATTTTATTTTTCCTGAAACGTCAGGTTTTTTTGGTACTACTAATATTGGAGAATTCCACGGGCTTGTACTAGGGCGGATAATTCCATCCTCTAGCATCTTGTTAATTTGTCTATTTATTTCCTCCTTATGCTTCTCTGGTAAGCGATAAGGTCGGACGCTCACCGGCGCGCTATCTGCTCGCGTCGGGATCTCGTGTTTCACCGCCGGGGTACACGTTAGTTTATCGCTTTCTAAATGGAATACATCGTTAAAATCATTGCATATGTGCTCTAACGCCTTTCTTTCTTCATCGTTTAAATGATCCATTCTTAATTTATTGCGTAATTTTTCGCGTCGCTCTGTAATTGATTCGTGCTCGTTAGTCGCGTGTAAAGTGAATACGTCAGCTGTGTCGTTCACCTCTTCTAGAGTTACACGCGGTGAGTATATCTCCACTGGCTTCTCGGTGACGTTTATTATGCTTATCGGGCAAACAAAATTTACAGGTTTTACCATGCAATGCCCAATGAAAATTCCTGGAATAGGTTGTTCACGTTCCACAATGCCTATTCTATTTCGGTCTGCAATCGCTTGTACAATCGTTTCACTGCGGGGCGGTAATATTATCTTTTTATATGGTCGGAGCTGAAGATTTACTCCGCCGATTCTCAATACATTCTTTCCATGGAGACAGTCAGCTCGGTGCTTTTTGATAAAGTCGATTCCCAGTATTCCTTCATATTCCATCGGGAAGTCGTTGTTTACCACGTACATCGTGTGGCGTATGAATTTCTTTCCCAAGTTTATTGTGGCTTTTATTTTGCCAAGGGTATACAGCTGGTGTCCTGTTATCCCTGTCAGCGCGAGTTTTTTCTCACGCATTTGTGTATCGCCCTTCAGGTTACCTATTTTGATAAAGGTGAGGGCTGCTCCGGAATCAAGTAAAAAATTTATTTTTCCCGTTTTGGCTTCTTCCACCGGGAGTGTTACTAGGTCGAGATTATAATTTTTATCAGTTTTACTCCTCACTTGAGTAATCTGATACTCGCTCACGGCTCGTGCGGCTCGTGCCTTATTCTTTCTCTGTCTCTTTTCTTCTTCACTGCTACTGCTGCTGCCGCTGCTGCTGCTATACGATATTTTCGTCGTCCTTGTCTGACGCATGCTTTCTTGCTCTCGCTGCTGCATTTACCTGTGGCTTTTTATTACCATCAGTTTTCAATTGGCGTGCCCTTTCTTTTTCGGGTCGGCCATTTAACAGCCAACATTCTTCCCGTCTATGCCCTACTTTTTTGCAGTGATTACAATACTTTTCTACGGTATGTATTCCGCTAGGCTTTTCGGCTCTCGGGAGAGAATATCTATTTGCATATCGGCTCGTACGGCATTCTTGTCCCATATGACCAAGCTTTCCGCATTTATGGCACTTTACTCCGACGCTTCGAGTTTGTCGGGCTTGCTCCTGACCGTACTTGCTTCGGTCGGTAGTATATGTCGAGCGCTGAGGAGGTCCTTTTAATTTCTCCTCTGACGTGGCGCCCAAAATCGCCGCTGTGAGGTTGGCGTAATTTCGCGATCGCACGATAGTCTGTATGTCATCGCGGAGTCCTAGCTGGAAATTTTCTAGCGCTAGCTCCTGTATCGTATCTAATATCGCTTTTCTTTGCTCGGAAGTATGTCCACGGCCTTCGATCATTGATTGATAAAGTTCCATAGATAATTTATCTACGCGGAGTCCGTATTCTCTCGCGCTTTCGCCCGGCTTTTGCCGGAGCATATTAAATTCTCGCTGAATATGCGTGGTGCTTCGCTTTGCTAAATAGCACATTTCTATTTCTTGCTTTAATTGAGCATAAGAACGTATGTCGCGCGTTTGGAAGTCGTACATCGCCTTTCCCGTTAGTTTTGTGCAAAGTATGGCCTTTAGTAATGACTTTTCTTCTGCGGGATTAATTTCGCTCATCGCATAGGTGCTTGCGTTTAGAAATTTTTGGACCTGACTGCGCGAAGTTCCGTCGATTTCCGGAATCATATCGCGGGCTTCCTTCAATTTAATGTACGTATTCACGGGATCGTGTTGGTTTCTGACGTCTTCCAACGTTCGTCCGTAAGTTATGTCGAATGGTCCGTTACTAGAAGCGCGTGGGACTCTGTGATCGTCGCGTTCGTAATTCGCGGTCTCTAATCTCCGCATACGATCCTGCATTGATCGGATTTCTTCTAGTAGCTCACCAAGTACGGAATCCTGCATGCCTGGGCATTCTCGCGCAGGTTCCGACGCTCGATGTGGATTATTCGCGGGTGTCCGTTGGTTTACTGACCTTAAACGGTTTATTTCCGCGTCTACTTGCTCGGGCGATACCGGCATTTCGTTTGCGTCCTCGCGGGGTACATTCGTTTGAGCCGCTCTTCCTTGCTGACTCATTTTTCCGGCCGCGGGAATATAATCCTCTTCTTCCGGATCGAATACGCTACTATCGTAGGACGTTAGAGAAAACTCTCCTCTTCCGGAATTATTGCTCGGTGTATTGGCCGATGTGTCTGAACGTGCGTCACTTATTGTCGGGTGCAGTCTGAGTACGTCACTTGCGTCCTCGTTATTATTCGCGTTATTGTTCTCGTTAATATTGTTCTCGTTATTGGGGTTATCTCGGGGACCGTTATTATTTCTGGGTAAAAGACTATCGTCTAGGAAAGCAAATTCGCGCTCTAGTACGACGTTCGGGTGTAAGTCTAATACCGGCGAATCTTCATCCGAGTAATCTAAACTACGTCGGACGCTTTCTGCAATGTCGCGAACGGCTTCCTCTACGATTCGTACGGGGCCTATAGGGCTGACTCTAGGTGTTCGGCGCGTTGGCGCACTTTCGGCTCTATATAACCACGACGGATTACGGGCGGGGCTATCTCGCGTTTCACCGTCCGACATCTACCGTGCTATAAACTCTAATTCGCTCGGCGGGACGTGTTTCCGTCCTCTGGCATTTATCGCTTTATAACGCTTTACAATTTTTTATTGCGACTTACATTAGTAAACGCATGTTGTGTGTCGCTGCGCTGGTCGTTGACCGCTGCTTCGTTGCCTGGCTGCTTGGCTGCTTGGCTGGCGAGTCACCGTGTGGTAGGTCGGCGCCTTCTCCGGTGTCGTTGATAACACTCGGGGGCTGCTACCGGGTGCTTCCCTCGCTCTGGATCAGGATTCGGTCGCTCCTCTTAGGGTTGCTTCACCGCTTTCTCACGATCCGCTCTTTTGCAGATGAACACTCTCGATCTGGCCTCTCCTCCAAGGTGACGGAATCCCACCGCTGCCACCAAATTGTTGTGCCGGTACCGGGGGTTGAGCTCAGGGCCGGCACAAGGATTCGAGAATTCCGGATTGGGGGAGAGATGCACACCACGGAGTATTCAAATAATTATAACTGAGATATTTCTTCAATAAATATCTTTACTCAAATGATTTACAATTGTTAACGGTCTTTATTTCTTTGTTCAGTTCCCGAGATTATTCTAAGTTTGTTAATCAGTAAAAGTGACCGCACGTATACTTCAGAATCTTATAGCAGACTGCCCGCCCGATCTTCCGAATCGGCGGCATTTATAAGGTCGGCACGACGTTCTGTTGCTAACTCGGGGGCTCCCGAGTTAGCGTGGACTTCGCTCTGTGCTGACCTTCGCATCAGCGTTTTCGGTCAACCTGGAGTTGAACGCTCCGTGTTCCGGTGTCGGATTGCATCGGATGATCGTCGTCCGATGCAATCGTCAGGTTTTTCGGTTGCTAGGGTATTGGTTATATAATTAATAGTTGCTAGGTTCGGATTACTTATAGGATACATAATTAATACTTATTGCGTTGTGCGCTCACAACAAATCGTAGAATTTCCCGGAGTAATCGTCGACAGCCTAGTTCACCCCAGCCGCGTCCACCACCACCACCACCATGCACACATACACACACACGCACACACACACACACACACACAAAACAAAAACTGATGACTAAAAAAAATTTAAAAACTGTCACCGCGAACGACTTGCGTATATAACCGGCGAGCGACAGTTGCAGACTGAGGCGTAACTGCGGCAAGAAACCCGCTAGAACGCTCGCTCGATCTGTAAACACGAGACACCATAACCGAATGGCGCCGTGATTCTTTCTACGAAGAGTCAAATATCGTAGTTTAGGACGGGCATATCGGTTCATCTTTCACGCTCGTAAACAAATCGCGTCTCGCACTACAGAAGCGAGCGCCGATGTTCAGGCAAACGTTGCGTATATCGCTCGAGTGGAAAATAAAGTCGTACGTCGTGACCTGAAGAAAGGCTTTATTTTTCTGTTACATATATATTCATGCGAAGTGGATGGGAAAGGAGATATAAAATAAAACATTGTAATGTACATATATGTTATACATTTATTCATGTAGATCTACTACATCAAAAGATTTATCTTTCGATGTAGCATACATAATTGCATCCATAGCATACGCTATGAGTTCACAATCTACAATTGACGTTAGATTGTGATAGTTATGGCTGCGCAAGAAACGCACGGCGTCGCATTTTTCAGTAATACAATTTGTTCGTAGAAGACTTTCCCAACTCGCGGAGGCTCTTATCTACCTCTCTCGCACACTCATATAGATGGAAGCATACCAACTCAACGCATTGTTCGAGTTCGAAGAAAAACATAATAGTTGCAGGTTTCATGTACAACGAAGTATTGCCCGACGACAATTTTACAAGTTTATCGTCACGCATTTGCACAACTTCGAATAGTAGGTTGTCTGATGGAAGAGCCGGAATAGTCAGCGTATGACCGACAGCTGACCGCACGAGTCGCTCGAAATCCGTGCGTCTATCGATGATCTTCTTCCACGTCCAAGAAGACATCGCGATTTTATTTCCTCGGTTGTCGCCAAGAACCAATTCGACAAAGGAGGATTCGTGTGGAGGTTTCAGACTGACGCTGACCCCAATTTCCAAATATTTGTAAGCAGTAGGTGTCAATGCGTATCGTCTGTTGAATAGACGCACCGCACGACGCTCCAACGAAGTGCTGTAGAAAAAAAGAACAAGATAAGTCTTAAAATAAGAAAATTGGAAAAATTATAAAATAGGATACTCTATAAATAAAAGGAAACTTACTTGTTCGCATTCGATGGAGTAGCAGCTTCGGGAAGCGGCACGTAATAATTTATGCTTGCACCACCACCACTGTTGTTTCCCGCAGCGGAGTACATTTTTTTCAATCTCGGTTATGGCAAGTCGACCGTTTGTACAAAACTGACCGTTCGCATAAAATTAACGGAGCGTATACGCGGCAACACCCTACCCCTTTTTTTTAAATTATGACGTGGTGGGGGATTAATGCTTCTAGAACGTATTCTGAGAAAAGGTGTTTATCAAGGTTTTGAGCAAACGTGTTGGGACATGTTTCACTGCATCATTCGGTTATGACGTCGCTTAATGCGAAGCGAATGCATTGTTTAGGCGGATTAAATATGTAAACAATATCCACGATTAAATATCAGAGATAAAAAATGTTTGTCTCGATGATTTAACCGTCGCGGTGTCGCGGTCATGATAATTATTTTTTCTAGGAAAACTTGTTTACCGGAGGGGTTTCGGTTAACGTTTCGAGGCATGTTTCACGGTGCCATTCGATTATGGCGTCGCGGTGTATTGTTTCATCATTTTTTCTAGGAAGACTTGTTTATCGAAGGTTTCGGTTAACGTTTCGGGACATGTTTCACGACGTTGCTCGGTTATAACGTCGCGGTGTCCTATGGTGTCTTCTTTATTGTTTATCGAGGCATATTTCACGGCACCATTCGGTTATAGCGGTGCGTATTATTTTGCGAGCGCCGAGATCAGGCTGCTAGACGTTGTAGGCAAAATAGTGCGTAAGCAGAACGCAACGTCTAAGGGATATTACTTTTCTGCGACGCCATTCGGTTATGGCGTCGCGTATTACAAAGCGAGCGCCGAGGTCCGGCTGCTGGAATTTGTATACAAAATACAAATAAGCGTAAGCGTAAGCAGAACTCAACGTCTAAAGGATTTTACCTTTCTGTAACTTATATGCTGAACAATAGATCTGATGACACTATGCAGTAGATGGAAGAAGAAACGATACGTGATGCTCCAGTTGGAAGGAGAGAAAAGAATAATAGATGAAATATATAACGATGAATGAAGCGCGTCAGAGCCACAGTATATGATTTGGAAGTTCAAGAGTATGAACGATCGTGTGTACGGTGCGGTCGAGTCGCGTGCAAGTGCTCCGTAGAAGTGTGAGACGACATAAAGTGCGCACCTTTACGCGAGCAACATGGTGGACATAAGTCCTGGATGGGATGACTTTTTCAAGTATTATAAATGCTCTACCGAATCAGTTTTTAAAGATCATTATTATGAACAAGATATCGTCGATACTTTAGAGGGCAAAGAATATCTGGAAGAAGAAACGACCGTGCCACGAGTATCACTGGTGCAGTTTCTTCGCGATCGCGAACTCGGTATACGCGGAACTAGTGAACGCGTAGTCAGACAAGGAGTTAATATTCAAACCGAGCCTCCATATGACTGGCCTTACCACGTGAGACGGAAAGTGTATAAACGAATATGGCATGAGTGCAAGAGAGAGGAAGAAAAAACTGATCTGCGAGGAGAAACGGGTGTGCAACAATTATCACCGGTGCAGATTCTTCGCAATCGCGAACTCAGTGGACGCGTAGTCAAACAAGAAATTGTTAACGATAATCCTGAGCCTCCATGGTACTGGCCATATATTTTGAAACGTAAAGTGTTTGAACGAATGTCGTGTGAGTGGATGAGAAAGTGGAAGAGAGAGGTTGAAGGAAGATATACTCCCCCACCAAATTATAGTAAACTTATATTTCTGGGCGCAAGAAATTTCTGACGATATTGAGTTTAATGGTGATGCTCTATACATTACAATTCCTGCAGGTAGTGGGAGGTGTGCTGAAGTGTTGGTGATGGACAACTTGCGTCCTTCGATAAATTTCTACCAATGCAACGATTCTAAACGTACACAGAAAATACTTATGAAATCGATATTTGATAATTATGACGCTTGGTTACTTTGGCAAGAGTGGCATGAATATGTCATCCCATTCTTTCCTCATGATTTTTTGTGTATGCACTATCACGTTCAGGAGTGCGAACGAACATGTTTATGGTGTGATCGAGTCACGTGCAAGTGCTCCGTAGAAGTGTGTGACGTGATTTAAAAAAACATTACTATAAAATACAAAAAACATGGAACATTTCAATAAAATTGCGCGCGAACTGTTGGAGCAGTCGCGCCAAGTCGCTACCTTGAGCGAGTATTTCACGTGGGCACAGCGATGCGAGGAAACCATCGAACAGCTCGAAGAGCACTGTCGCGCCAAGCGTCCGCGGCTCTGGCCTGGAGATAGACATTTAATGGTGTCGAATGTCAGACTACTCGAGGGTGCGAGAATTCAATTAGATAGACGTTTTATACACAGCGGTGGTGATTTGGTGGTCGCGGGCACCAGTAGTGGCGACGGCAATAACGCGGAAAGACTCGTTTGGCGAGAGATCGATGCTGCGTTCGAAAACCGTATACGGACTGGTGCGGTGATTAACACAGACTATATCGAACCGCGACAATTTATGGTGGACGCTGCTAGTATAGTGCTCGAAAAAGTGCAAGACGCTATAAACAGACACAACAGCGTGAAAGTGAACACCGTGTTCAACGGTGAGTTTGTGACGGGTGATAAACGTGACAATAAAAGTATGAACACGAATAACTATGCTCTCTTTCGTACATCCGATATGCGTGAGTGGTACGAGCGACACGTTATCGAACCCACACTGGCGAAACTCGAGGACTTCCAGGAGCGAGATAGCGGGTGGGCGCTATCGCGTATCCTCGATCTTACAATTAATATCAACAGGTACGATCCTATGCGCGCGGGATGTCACCTGAAATTACCGCAAGAGATATTGAGGAAGAATGCGGTGATTAACGTCCGGTCCACGGACAATGCATGTTTCGCGTGGTCGGTGGTCGCCGCGCTGCATCCAGTTGAGCGACATACGGAACGGGTATCCTTGTACCCGCATTATACAACCGTGTTAAATGTACAAGACATTGAATTTCCTATGTCTCTGAAAGGAATTAGTATATTTGAACGACTCAATGACGTATCGATAAATGTCTACATCATCGAGGGACATAAAACGCTAACCGTTCTACCGATACGGCTCACCGACCGGAAGAGAGAAAAGCACGTCAATCTGCTGTACGTGCAAGACTCGCGAGACTACAACGTGGGACATTTCGCGTGGATAAAGAACCTGTCCCGCCTTGTGAGCTCACAAATAAATAGAGATGAACATAGGAAATACTTTTGCGATCGGTGAGTAATACATTAAAGAAATAATAATATACGATAATTTATATTTCTATATAAAAGATATATGTAAAAAAGTTGCAAATTTTTTTTGCAGATGTCTACACTATTTCTACACGAGCGGCAAGTTGCAATCGCACACAGTAGACTGCAGTGAGTTAAACGACTGCGCCATCCGACTACCGAGCGAAGACGACAAATGGCTGAGCTTCCGCAACTACAACAGAAAGGAGCGGCTCCCATTCGTCGTGTACGCCGATCTCGAATGCACCCTGGAAGAGATGGAAGCGGATGAGAAAACGTCCACGTACGCATATCAACGCCACGAGGTATTTAGCGTCGGGTACTACGTGCAGTGCTCGTACGACGATTCGTTATCTACGTATCAGTTTCGCCGCGATAAGGATTGCGTCGCATGGTTCGCCAACGAACTCGAGGAATTAGCGCATCGCGTAAAGGGTATTTTATCCGCCAATGTCCCCATGGAAACGCTCTCGAAAGAACAGTGGCATGCGTTTCACAGCGCGACGCACTGCCACATTTGCGATAAACCGTTCACACTAAACGACGATGAGGAGCGAGTACGCGATCGTTGCCATCTGACCGGCCGCTATAGAGGTCCCGCGCATTCAAACTGTAATCTCAATTATAAAGACTCATATGTCATTCCCGTAGTGTTTCACAATTTATCCGGCTATGACGCACATTTTATCATAAACAAAATAGCTGCCGCGTTCGAAGGCTCGATCGAAGTACTACCGTTAACTAAAGAAAAATATATCTCGTTCACGAAAAACGTTAAAGACACCGCCGACAAATCAGATTCGCGAAACAATATAAAATTACGGTTCATCGATTCGTTAAAATTTCTCACCACTAGTCTCGAAAAATTGGCATCCTTTCTCGATAAGGACAAATTAAAAATTGTACGTTCAAAATTTTCCGAATTATCAGTCCACGATTTAGAACTACTGACGCGAAAAGGTGTCTTTCCTTACGAATACGTGAATTGCGTGGACAAGTTGCAGGATACGCGTTTACCGTCGCGCGAATTATTTTACAGTTCCTTGGTCGGTGACACTGTATCCGAGAGTGATTACGCGCACGCCGTGAACGTTTGGCAGCGGTTCTCCGTTCGAACCTTGGGAGAATACAGCGATCTGTATTTAAAAACAGATGTATTGTTATTGGCTGACGTTTTCGAAAATTTTCGTGACAGTTGCATCAAAAGTTACGGACTAGACCCCGCTTATTACTACACATTGCCAGGTTTCACATGGGACGCCATGTTGAAGCATACTCGCGTAAATTTCGAATTGCTCACCGATATAGATATGGTAATGTTTATCGAACGTGGTATTCGCGGCGGTCTGAGTCAATGTTCGGGCAGATACGCGCGAGCCAATAACAAGTACATGCAGTCGTACGATCCATCGAAACCATCGTCGTACCTCATGTATTTCGACGTAAACAACTTGTACGGTTGGGCAATGTGCCAACCTCTACCGTACGCAGATTTTCGATGGGTCGAAGACGTTTCGAATTTTGATATTAGCGCGATCGATACGAATTCGCCCACAGGTTATATTTTCGAGGTCGATCTGGAGTACCCTCAGAATAAACACGACGCGCACACTGACCTACCGTTCTGTCCGACGCGCGATAAGCCGCCAGGCGCGCGGCAGGCCAAGCTCCTTGCGACTGTGTGCGATAAGAAGCGCTATGTCATACACTATCGTAACCTTCAGCAATGCACGCGCCACGGCCTTCGAGTTACAAAAATACATCGCGTATTGCAATTTGCTCAATCTCCATGGCTCCGCGATTACATCGAATTAAACACTCTGTTTAGAACGCGCGCGACAAATGATTTCGAAAAGAATTTATATAAATTGATGAATAATGCGGTATTCGGAAAAACGATGGAGAATGTGCGTAATCATGTAGACGTAAAATTATTGACTCATTGGGAGGGTAGATACGGCGCGGAGGCAATGATCGCTAAACCAAATTTCCATAGCAGGAGTATTTTTTCGGAAAATCTGGTTGCCATAGAAATGCGTAAACTCGAGGTGAAATTTAACAAACCTATCTACGTGGGTATGTGCATCCTCGACATATCTAAGATATGTTTGTATGAATTTCATCACGAGTACATGTCTCCTCTGTACAGCGACAAGTGTAAAATTATGTACACGGACACGGACAGTTTGATCTACCATATAGAGTGCGAGGATGTGTACGAGAACGTGAAACGTGATATCGCTAGGTTTGATACGAGCGATTACCCGGTCGACAACGCGTACGGTATACCGCTTGAGAACAAGAAGGTGCCGGGCTTGATGAAGGATGAAAATAACGGCGCGATCATGACTGAATTCGTTGGACTCAGGGCGAAAATGTACGCCTTGCGAGTCGATGGTAAAAAAGATACTAAGAGAGCAAAAGGTGTAAAGAGTAACGTTGTCGCGAGAACGATAACGTTCGACGACTACACGCGGTGTTTGAGTGATGAAATTGAAGTGATGCGACAGCAGTCCTGTATAAGATCGAAATTGCACCAAGTGCGTACAGTGTCCGAGACGAAAATCGCTCTGAGTCCGTACGACGACAAACGATATATCTTATCGAATACGACCGATACGTTACCGTGGGGGCATTATCGAATACCCTTGTAACGTAATGTATGTATGTATGTATGTATGTATGTATGTATATGTATGTATATATGCAATATAACGTATAACGTAACGTATAACGTAACGTATAACGTAACGTATAACTTATAACATAACGTATAACGTAATGTATAACGTAATGTATAACGTGTAACATAATGTAAGTATATATGTATGTAATGTATGAAATAAAACGTTTTATATTGAACATGATATTAATAAAGATATTGGATGTATGTATGCAACATTTTATATTGGATGGGATATTAATAAAGATATTGATTTAATATTTCATATTTCTTATATGTATTTCAAAATTTATTTTCTACATATTTATTTCCTTAAATGTATTTTTATATGTATTACATTTTTTATTTATGTATTTTTTATACAGTAAAAATAAATGTCATTATGTATATATTAAATCACGTTGTCCTTGTGTATCCATGAATTGTGCGATCCATCGAATCCCAACCATTTCACATAAACCTCGTCACCCCTCCTGCGAAGTACCTTCTCCACGAGATACACGTCTGGATAAGCCGCGCGATGCAGCTCATGCTCGTAGAATCCTCCGGTGACAGATTTTCCTCGATAGTCCTCGAGTAGATAGGTTACGGGATTAGTACGCTGTACTTTAACAATTTTGAAAACCTCGGTTGTCCAATTCGGCGTGTAACCTTTCTCGAAAACAGTCTTGTACTTGCTGACGCGTACCGGGTCGCCCTACTTTGAACTTTGCCGGACCCGCAATCTTTATCTCGCTGTACACCGTGTTCAAGAGTCTTTTCGGCGATCGCGGGAGTAACGTCGACGGGCCGCACGCCGATCGTTCGATGCTTGCGCGCGTTGTAATCCGACACGAGTCGCGGCAACGCGTCGACCCACTTGTAAGTCCCATTGAGCGTAAACATCTTCCACATGTCATTCTTTAACGTGCGATTGAATCGCTCGACGACCGATGCCTTCATCACCGAATATGTGGAATAATGATTAATGCCGTGTTTTTTCATGAGACGTTGCACGTCGGCGTTGTAAAATTCCTTCCCCATATCGGTTTGCAAGTTTTTCGGGCACCTCTTGCTGTCTCGAATTATCTTAGCGATAACGTCAGCTGTCTCGCTTCCGCCTTTACTCTTGAGTGGCACTGCCCACGCGTACTTGCTCAGCACATCGATGACGGTAAGTATGTAGTGGTAGCCTCTATTGAATACGCGAGTAAGGACGCATCTCGACGATGTCAGCCTGCCACAGGTCATCGTACCCACGCACGATGACGCGTCTTCGGGGAAAATTTCTTCTCGCCGGTGCGTGCAGTTCCTCGACGAGTCGTCGTTTTTCGATATTTTTGCGTCCATCGGATTTCGACGATGTCATGTTTTTTTTTAACGGTGTGTAATAATACACGCAAAGAAATTATATCTTTAACTTTTTTTAAACCAATCAATAACCGTTTATTTTCGTTCCTTGTCACTCAATAGCAGTTCTTTGTCATCGGCTTGTCGTTTGTTTCTGTTCATTAACCGTTCACAGCCGTTCCTGAACCGTTCGTAACCGCTTCTGAGCCGTTCGTTGTAACTGCTCGATGACCGTTCCTGAATCGCTCGTCGCCCTTCGTCGTCGTCGTCGTCATTGGGCAGCCTTTCGTAACCTTTTCCCGGATCGTTTGCCGCTGTCCATCGTTATTCAGGTTTCGTCGATCGAAAGATATGTGCCTCGAGCGCCTCTCGGTTCGCGTCCAACACGGCTTGCGTATCTCGTTTGAGCGCGATCAGATTCGTTTCGATTTCTTCCAACTGATCTCTCAATATTTTAACGCTATCTCTCAGAAGTCTAAGATTCGTTTCAAATTCAGTCTCCAATCGCGCTTTACGATACTTCTCGAATTCCGCTTCGTCTCTCAAACTCTTAACGCTCTGTTCCACGTACAGTTTGTTAACCGCGTCACCGTCAGCCTCCGGTTGCGCCACGCGACGAATCTTGCGCGAATTTGCGTCAAAGTCCGTAGCAGTGCGACACAGAGCATTATCGCGCACGAAATTTCTCATTAATCCACTCCACTGATGGTACGATACGGCGTTCGACGCGTCTCTGCTCTGCTCGAATATACCAAATTGTTGATCGGCATTTCGACGCTGATTGAGCGGCTCGCCGCCGTCGCGGCTCAATTTATAATAAGACCGGCTTCGCGAAGTTCCTCGATGATCGACAGGATCTCGTTGTCGTGGGCATTGTTGCCAGCGTGGTGCGAAGCGTCGAGCAATCGTAGACGATCCACCAGCTCGTTGGGATCGTCCCAGTGCACGTAATCGATCTTATTGTCGGTCAGCGTCATCGCGCGAGGCGCGATTAATCCTTTTCCGGATCGTTTCTTTCATGGATGCGGGCGGTATCAACTTCTGGATTATATTCAGGTACTTGTATCAACTGTTGGACTTTATTCGCCCGAGAGGATCGTGATTGGCTCTATGAGTGCTCGTCTCAAATAAAATATTCTTGTACTTTTGCATATCCTCCTCCGTGTAAATGTTTTATCAGGCTTGTTTTTAAAGATCAACTCGTAAATACCGCGTGTGCCAATGTAATGTACGTCGCCGATATATATGTTATCCATTGCTGTCCACCTTGAAACGTTTATTCCCGAGCATCATTCCATCGTTGCCGAGATAAACGCCGTACACGGTATCTATATCGCTCCTTGGCTTGACACTCATAAGAGCACCGATGTACTCTTGGCCCAATGGACTCAAGGTATCGTGCAACGCTTCTCTGACCCTCCGACGTTTCCAACTCCTTTCGAATAGGCGTCGCGAGCTCCGAGTCGTCCGTGAGGTCAAAACAGGCATGTTTGCGGGTAATTCGAACTTTATTGTAGGCTGCATTTTTCTCGCCGTTACGTATGGCGGAGATGATATCGGTGGAGATGAGGTTATCGGTGTAGAGGTTATCGGTGGTACATCCAGTAAAGCTTTTGATTATTTCGATTGGCTAGATTTACGCGGTGCCGGCGGGTGATCCGACCATTTTCTCTTTCTCGGCGTTGCATCCTCGGAAAACGTTTCGATCTCAGCGTCGCTCTCCGGCTCCTCTTTCTTCACCGCGATCGATTTGTCGGCGATCTTTTGCAACGGCTCGATGAGAGGCTTAAAGTGCGTGTCCAACTCAATGTCCTTTTCGATCCTACCGGTCTTCATAGCGCGAAGTTTCTTGCGAATCGACTCGCTCGTTTTCGCAATCTTCTTCGCAACCTTCTCGCGCTCGCGGATATCCATGCTCTTGTCGATTGCAGCCATCGCGGAAATACGTGATGCTTTCTCCGACGTTTTACCTCGACGAGGTACCGATGACAACTGACCGCTTTTGCGGTATCGCGAACATGTTAAATCCTTTTCTGTATCGACCATTGTTGAGCGAGCTGTCCTTGTCTATCACTACGAATCCGTACTTGCGCTGCCAACATTCGCTGCACAGCGCGCTGAATTCATCGTACGACATGTCGGTATTCACGT
>JASTWR010002283.1:0-22916 GCA_030770355.1 Harpagoxenus sublaevis
TTTTGATTTTATTTTTTATTATTAAGAAATTATACAATATTAATAACCTAAGAAAAAAATTTAATCTGAAGATATTGTAATAATATAGTATAATATAAAGTATAATATGTATAGTATAGAATATAGTATAATGGGTGTCCCAAAATTCGCGACTCAAAATATTATATCAAGAAAGTTCTCAAAAATTTAAGTAAAAAAGTTATTTGTACATTTTTATTTCAAACAGTAGTTTTTGAGATATAAGGGTTTAAATCTAGCCAATTACAGACTAGGTTTAGACGGACACCTGTCCATGAGTTCCGCGTGCGGTAGTATTAGTGAGCGCGCACTTCAGCATGCATACATTGCATACTGACATGACGGGCGCGGTGGACAAAAGATTGTATGTGTTTTTCATACGTTACCGCGCGCGATTTCATGATATTGATTTCAAATTAATGATGTTAATAAATAAGCGTTACAAATAAGAAATCTTTAAATCATTAAAATTTTATCGCTAATATTGTAGATTACAAAGAAACATTGGGATTACTGCAATTCATATTAGCACAATAACATTAATATTAAAGAAATATTAAGTGAATAAGATTTATAATTAATTATAAGTCGTGATCGCATACGCGCGAGTAATAATTTTTTTTATACGTGTTGAGAGAAATAATTTTATGAGTTACTTCTTTGCTATAATTGGTCTGATCGAAATTAGCGGTTTGGCGGAAAACTCGGTACTAATAACACCATGTCAATTTTATCTTCAATCTTGGAAAAAATATTGCATTTTTCCAGGATTGGAGATAAATTTAACTCTGGGTGTGCTTTGATTAACAAGTAAAAATATTTTTTGCTTTGGGGGTTGCCTAGACCTCCTTTGAACTGATAAATGTGTGGTAGGTACGTTAAATAAAAAAAACATTTTTTATAAACAATTAAATTAAAAAACATTTTTTTTATGTGGCTACAAATGATATTTTTCTTTTTGGCACACCTATACTACAGATTTCTCAGTTCAGGAGAAGTCTAGGCAACCCCCCAAAGCCAAAAATATTTTTACCTGTTTATCAAAGCACACCCAGAGTCAAATTTATCTCCAATCCTGCAAAAATATTGAAATTTTAAAAATACGAAGCCCTGGTCACAAAAGCAATTTTTTTGCAAAAGTCCGGTGATTTTCCGTCGTTTTTAGGCACAAGAAACATGACTCACAAAGTCATTAAGTTCATTGACACAAAAATCGTGTTACACGGTGTTATTAGTACCGAGCTTTCCGCCAAACCGCTAAGTTTGATCAGACTAATTACAGCAAAGAAGTAACGCATGAAATTATATCTCTCAACACTTATAAAAAAATTATTGCTCGCGCGCGTATGCGGTCACGACTTATAATTAATTATAAATCTTATTCACTTAATATTTCCTTAATATTAATGTTATTGTGCTAATATGAATTGTAGTAATCCCAATGTTTCTTTGTAATCTACAATATTAGCGATAAAATTTTAATAATTTAAAGATTTCTTATTTGTAACGCTTATTTACATTATTAATTTAAAATCAATATCATGAAATCGCGCGCGGTAACGTATGGAGAACACACGCACAATCTTTTGTCCATCGCGCCCGTCATGTCAGTATGCATGCTGAAGTGCGCGCTCACTAATCCTACCTCACGCGCGACTCATGGACAGGTGTCCGTCTAAACCTAGTCTGTAATTGGCTAGTTTTAAACTCTTATATCTCAAAAACTACTGCTTGAAATAAAAATTTCCAAATAACGTTTTTACTTAATTTTTTGAGAACTTTCTTGCTATAATATTTTGAGTCGCGAATTTTGGGACACCCTGTATAGTATAATATATAGTAGAATATAGTATAATATAAAAATGGTATTAAAATAAAAAAACAAAACGTTTGAAATGGGAGAAGAAGCATGCTAATCCTATACTGTTGTAAAATAAAGCTCAACTTTAGTGGCTATACAAAAATGAAAATAATATCAGTAAAAATGTTTTCTGTTGAAAAGATAATGTTTATGTATATTATATTTTTATGAATACTATAGTACTCGGATGTATTTGGACTGAACATGGAATCTTAATGGAACGTATTCTTCTGCACAGATCATCTTGTTCCGTCCATATTCCGGTTGTACTACGGCAAAATGCTGTAAAGTGGTGAGAAATATGACGTACAATACCACCTAATACATAGCTTTTATTTTTAATATTAATTTTTTCAGAAAGATCACTTAAAAATATTCCATGCGGATATTTAATTTTTTTTAATTCAAGGAAGATCTCAGGATCAAAAAACAGACATGGCGCTGTTTTCCTTGTAATTTGTATTTTTGACTGGCAACTTTTACACGTCGCTGACTCTATGCTAAAAAACTGTAAAATAAAATTGAGAAAAATTTGTTTAAAGTCTTGAGCCAGTCCTGTTTCATTTACATCTAATACAAATAGTCTTCTTAATTTTATCTCACATTTTATACATTTTTTAACTTCTTCTACACTTGGCAAATCTGCCATCAGTTTAGCTATTGACCAATTAGGACTAGTGCAATCGACAATGTTATTGTGGGTTTCGAAAAGTGTACATAAAATAGCAGCTCGTTCCTGATAAATTAAATTGTTAATACCTATACTAGCATATTTTTTTACAAATGTTAAAAACACGTTTTCAGAATTTTAATCGGACCAATTTTTAAATAAAGAATAATTACAATAAGCAGTTGTTAATACTTCAAACAATGAATCAAAGGCACATGTGTTCTTAACGTATATTTTTTGGCTATTAATAATGGCTTTAAATATTTTCCTCTTTGGCGATTAATATTATTTTCACTTAATGGCATCTCTTTAATTTTAGACTTTTTGCTTGCAAGTTTATTTCCTTTATTTTCATTATAGTTGACAACATTTTTATTATCTACGTATATTGAGGTTGATTTTTCTAATAGAGATTCCAAACTATTTATACAGCCATCATGCTCTTCTGCGTTAGTTTGAACTTGGACTTCTTCTGATTTTTTTGATTTCTTGCATGCAGTGTTTAAACCTTTCCAATTCTCTTGTTCCTTTAGATAACTATGACCATTAATAGCACTTTCTGTTTTTTCTAGCATATTACAATCAAGTTTTCTTTTTTTTTCTACGTTAATATTATCTTGCATATATGCAATTTTTTCATTTTTTTGTTTTATTGCAGCATATTCTAATTTTGAAATACTTTCTATTGCATTAATATGGCGAACAACGAATTTATCTGGACGCATTGGTTCGTAATTTGATCCCAAATCTGAATGTTTTAAATCTTTAAAATAGGCTTCGCATCTAGAAGACGTTGCTACTCTCGATGACAAAGGAAAATATCCTTTCATCACTTCCGTCCAAATGGGAAAATATTTTGCTAATTGAACTAAATGATATACGAGTTCGGGGCAATAAAAAGCGTTGTATCTCTCAGTCTCTACAGTTTCATTAGCTTTGTGTTCAGCCTGTTGCTTGATTTTGTTTATAAAAGAAACCAAATTATTGTTTTCATCTGAATCATCAGGATAAGTAAATTCTTTATTGTTATCGCTATTGTCTGTGAAAGTAAAATTTTTAATTTTTTCAAATAAATATAATTGTTTTTTGGCACAAGTAACATCATTTCCGTCAGCATCTTTGCCATCGTATTGACTGTATGCAACAATAAATATTGATATTAGCAATCACTAAAATCTTCAATATCATCACATGTTGACATGATACCAACACATCTTACAAAAAAATCTTTTACCTTTGGATGTTTCTTATCAAATACATTTTTACGACAAATAATTTTAATCAAGTTGGCAATATCGAGTCTTATGTAACATTGAAGTGGATGTTGCAAGATTTCGCCACAAATCCAACGGTAACAATCTGAAATATAAGTTTTTAAATTACGTTCGTTAAAAGCCAAACTTATAGCATTTAGGAGCACCATTGAATAATCGCAATCAACTTCCGGGGGAACTGGAGCACCATTCCTTAATATTTCTCTTAGCCAATATGTAATTAGGTTTGTGTATCATGTTTTTCGGATATCATTTGAAAAACTGGTTGAATGCCGTTTTCGCCTTTAACAATAATTTGATATAAAAATATGTGCTTTTGTTGTGCCGCTCCGTGCACGAATATTGGGATCACTGTCCGCGGGGGAGTCGTCGGGGGAAATCACAGACTCTAATATGGCTTTTAGATATTCTTTAATAAATTCACTGATCTTTAAATCTTACAACGGTCTTATACTTAATACGCGTAACAATCTGTCACTGACTCTGACTCTGAACTGCCCTCCTGATCCCTGTCCTCCGCTCTATTTATTCCGTATCGTCGTCAAGCGGGATCGGTTCAGGGTCCTTGCGCGGTCAGCGTTCCGCGAACCTCTAGGCCGCGTCGGTTCTCGGTAGAGAGTCTGGCCGCGCAGTCAGCTGTTATGCTGACTCGCGGTTTCCTGTTTAACTCGCGACTTCCTATTTTAATAATACTATGATAATCGATTTCCTATTTTCATTATACTGTGGCAATCACGAGTTCGGATTGCAACATTCCTCCCCCTTTGGGAAGAGAGACACTACGGCCGGAGTTTCTCGTATTTTTCAGATTTTATCCTACCTTTATTCTTATCTTATCTTACTTCTAGAGGTAGTATCATTTTTTATTATTTTCTTTTACAATGGTCTCTTACATCTAGTTTACAATGGTCTCTTACATCTAGTCGTTGTTCAATATAATATCGCGGTGTCGCTTTCTCTTTTCACTGTTTCGCTTGCGTCGAGTGCGCTTCGGCCGCTTGCCGTGTTGTATATATGTTCTTGGATAATCTTAGGCTTACGCATGGGATTTAGGTTTAAGTTTATGGGTAATCCCGTTTTATTTTTATTTCTTTTTGTTACATATAATATGGCTAAACATATAATAATTATCGCTGTTTCCGTGAAGCCTGAGATTATCGGGTACGTTGTGTATTTATGTATATCTACGTCGTCTGTTGTTAACTCGGTATTTATTTCTCCTAATTTTCTGCTTAGTTCCAAAATTTCCATTGGGTTTGTTACAACCTTTTTGAATTTTACTACGTCATTAACGTCTGTCCGTTGATTTGTCCTTTGTGTAACGGTGAACGTGATGTTGTAATCGGGCAGATGCGTCTGCACATACGTCGTTCTTTGTTGCGTGTTCGTCTTTATTGTAATGTCGGGCGTCACTAGTTTGCATTTATCGTTTAATGTTATCCGTCCTGTTTGTTCGATTTCTACTTTTTGGCTTGCGTGGTTTTTACATGCTATCTCTATGGTTTGTCTCTCTTGCGTCGAATATAGCCACGCGTTCGGGTTATTTAATGCTAGCCAAATAGTAGTTTTTGCGTGTATGCTGCGAACGCTGCAGCGGTTCGAATATGTATTTCGGGTTACATAGGCTTGTATTTCACATGGCGCGTTATTGTCTACGTGAAGGACGGGGAAATTTCGCTCGCAAACATATACATTATTGTCTCTCGTACATTTGTTTAATTCGTTTTCTATCAGTGTGAAATAAGTTCGGCTATCCTTATCTACCGCTATTAATCTTTGATTTATTTCTACAAATATGAATGTGTCTTATGAATGGGTAAAGGGATTACTTTTATTATCTCGTACATCGGGTACGTAGTAAGTGGTAATTGTACAACCGTGTAAATGTTTGTACCGTCATAGTACGCGCTAATCTTTACAAATTTTTCGATTGTGGCCCAGTTTTCTGGCGTTATTAAAAATGGAAAATGAGTTCCTTGGGGTATTTGGGAAGCTATCTCTTGTAAATTGCTTATTATACTTTCTATTGGGACTAACCTTATATTAATTATCCCATTTTTCGCGCTGGTTAGATGCTCTATTATGTCTGTCATGTCAGTTGTCAAATCGTCTATGATCGCTTTTAATATGAGGAAGTGTTCGTCTAAATCCTCCCGGCGTCCATATCCGACCTTCTCATGCAACCAGCTTTGTCGCATCTTCTCTGTTATGTTTATAAATTTATCCTCGTTCTCTTGTAGAACCTTTTCCACATTGCCTACGTGGGCAATTGTTGCGTTTAATACCTTTAATTGGTTTTTTACGGCGTGCTGTAGCGTCCGTTGGTTCTCTTTCACCATCTTTAATTGTTCTGTTATTAATTTTTCGTCGTCAGCATCCATGGTGCCGAACTTGTAACTTGTATTTCGAGCCGGCAAGTTGCAATGCGTGCTTACGCACGTATTGGTTGCGCGCGGCGCACCGTGGTGCAAACAGTGCTGTAGGTGGATCGCCACTCCCGCGGTATGAGGAGGTTGTCAGGCGAGCACCCCCTCCCCGTTACGAGGTGCCTCAGGTGTACCCTTTGCGGATCCTACAGGTGACCCTGGACGTAACCAGCGGTCGGAGAACCGTAAGCCTAATTTGGTAAGTAAAAACCTATTATTTAATTTTAACTTACTCTTACTTGCATGTTTTATTTATTTATTTATTTATCTACGCCTTATGTTAAAATCAATTCTTTTGCTGCTTCTTTTGGCTTAGTGTTCTATAAAGGCTTTTATTCTATTTACGTGTACTTTTATGCTTCTTCGCCCCATTTTGAGGGTGTAATTGACCTCCGAATTCTTTTCAATTATCGTATATGGACCTATCCATTTCGGTTCCAATTTTTTTGATCTACCTCGACGTACGGTGTCGTCGTGCAATAGTACTTTTTCTCCCACCTTAAAAATGGTTTCTCTGGTATTCTTATCGTAGGTTTCCTTTGCTTTTTCTTTTTCGGTTCGCAAGTGTTCCTTTGCGACTCGTTGCGTTGCACGTAATTTTTCCTTCAGCTCTTGCACGTAATCGTCATACGTGTACGTCGGCTTCGGTGGTTGCGACAGTGCCGTAGGTAGTGTCGCTTGGTGCCCGTAAATAAGTTCAAACGGGGTGAAGCCTGTAGCTGTGTGCGGAGTCGTGTTATACGCGAACATTGCATAGGGCGTCCACTCATCCCAATCGGTCTGATCTGCGTTAATGTAATGTCGCAGATACTCCGCCAACGTTCTATGAGAACGTTCTAGCGCTCCATTACTTTCGGGATGGTACGCCGTTGTTTGAATTTTCTCGATTTTCAACAGTTTACACGTACTCTTAAAAATTTCGCTTAGAAAATTTGTACCTTGATTGGTTAAAATTCTTTCTGGAATGCCATATTCAAAAATTATTTTTGTTACGAACTTTTTGCGATAGTATTAGCTTCCTGATTCGGTATCGGTATTGCCTTGCTAAACTTCGTTAGATTATCCTGAAATGTGAGGATGTATTTATTTCCGTTTTCGGTCATTGTTAACGGTCCTACTATATCTAGAGCACATTTTTCGAACGGTCTATCCGCTGTGTCCGTAATTATTAAGGGTGCTTTAATTTTCCGCGACAATTTATTTTTCTGGCATAATTCGCACTTGGAGATATAGTTTTTGACATCTTTCGTCAGTCCTCTCCAATTATGCGTTAATCGGATTCTATTTATCGTGCGTTCTACTCCTTGATGCCCTCCTATCGGGGCATCATGATATTCATACAGTATTCGTCGTTTCTCTTCCTCGGTATATCGTCTTTCGACGTTCGTGTTATCTCTTTCGTCCTCCTCTATCCCATTAATGTCGGCGGGTACGTACCGACTTAGCGCGTCAGCGTTTCTGTTCGCTTGACCGGCCTTATGCACGATTGTGTAGTCGTACTCTTCTAATTTTAGCCTCCATCGAATCAATCGTGATCCTGGGTCATTGACATTAAATAACCACACTAAAGACTTGTGGTCCGTTACTATTGTAAACTTTGTTCCATATAAGTATGGTCGGAAATGTTTCACCGCCCATACTATAGCTAGTAACTCTTTCTCCGTAGTGCTATAGTTCATTTCCGCTTTATTTAGTATCCGGCTAGCATACGCCACGGGTTGATCTTCACCGATCTTCCCCTGTGATAGTATCGCTCCGATTGCGTAATTTGACGCATCGGTCGTCACTACAAACTCTTGCTCAAAATCCGGGTATTTTAACACCGGTGCTGTAATGAGCTTTTCTTTCAGTATCTCAAAAGCGTTTTGCTGCTCTTGTGTCCATATAAATTTTACGTCCTTTTTCGTAAGTTTTGTTAAGGGTTTAGCAATCGCTGAAAAGTCTTTTATGAATCTACGATAATATCCAGCTAGACCTATGAACGACTGTATATCCTGTACTTTAACAGGTGTTTCGAATCTCTTTACGGCCTCCAGTTTCGTTGGGTCCGGCGAGATTCCGTTTTCAGTTATTACGTGCCCGAGATATGTGACCTCTTTGCGAAGGAATTCACACTTGTCGGGCTGTAATTTGGGATTGTATTTCCGCAGTCGTTTCAGAACTTCTATTAGCCTCTTATTGTGCTCCTGTAGGCTAGCTCCATACACTATTATGTCATCTAAGTAAACGAGGCATTTCAAACCTAATAGACCGGCTAATACCGCGGTTATTGTTCGCTGGAACGTCGACGGGGCATTTTTCAACCCGAAAGGCATTCTGTTATATTCATAATGCCCATACGGTGTAGAAAATGCCGTTTTCTCTTTATCGTTCTCGTCCATCGGAATCTGGTGGTATCCCGAGGCGAGATCTAGTGTTGTAAAGTACTTTGCGTTTCCCAATTGATCTAATATATCTGTTATATTTGGTATTGGGAAGGAGTCTCCGATTGTTAAATCGTTTAATTTTCGAAAGTCTATAACAATCCTTAATTTTTTCTTTCCGGATGCGTCTGTTTTTTTCGGCACTACCAGCAACGGCGCATTCCATTGGCTCGTGCTGGGCCGGATAATTTTGTTTTTTAACATTTCACCTACTTGCCGATTAACTTCGTCTTTGTGCTTCTCTGGCAAGCGGTACGGTCGGACGTTGACCGGTGCGCTATCCGCCTTCGTTGTAATTTGATGCGCGACGATGTCGGTGCACGTCAGCGGTTCTCCTTCTAAGTGCAGCACGTCGCTATAATCTCTGCAGATTTCTGTAATTGATTTCTTTTCCTCCTCATTTAGGTGGTTCGTGCGTAGCAATTTCTTTACTCTCTCGCTACGCGGTAACGATCCGTTTTCATTTTCTATTTGAACCGTATTTATTTTTGTTGGTCCATCCTGGCTGAGTTCCTCCATTTTCATTTGAGACATCAGCAATTCTACCGTCCTTTCGGTAGTATTTAGAGTCAGCCGTCTGTATGGATATAATCTCAGGATGTTTTTACCTATTTTAATTTGATTGGTCTTGTAACTGTAGGAAGCTTGATGTTTCTTAATGAAATCGACTCCTAATATCCCGTCATAGTCGATCGGAAAATCATTTTTGACCACATGCATTGTATGCTTGATTTGTCGGTCTTTCAAGTCAATTGTGGCGTTAATTTTACCAAGCGTTTGCGCTTCACGGCCTGTTACGCCTGTAATTGTTATTTTATCATTTTCTATCAATGTATCTTCCTTCAAATGCTTTGCTTTTATTATGGACATTTGCGCTCCTGTATCGAGCAAGAAGCTCGCTTTTTCTTTCTTTGCCTCTTTTATTGGCACAGAGACTAAATCTAGTCCTGCATGCTCTCGCGGCTTGTCTGCCATATGAGAAATCAGGGATCCGATTGCCAGTCGACGCGGCTTTGCCTCGTCTTTATCTTCCTCATCGCTACTCGGCGGTGATTTACAACGAGTTTTCTCTTTAAATGTGTACGTGCCGTACTGATTATTTTCCTCTCGCGCTCCACCCTGTCTGTCGGAATTAAATCGTTCCCTTTTCGGCTTACCATTGAGCAGCCAACAATCCTCGCGTAAGTGACCGGGTTTTTTACAATAATTGCAATATTTCTCTACGGTATTAACGCGGGATGTTTTCTCGGGTTTCGGTAATGGGAAACGGTTCGTGTAACGGCCAGTACGGCACTCGCGTCCGTGGTGTCCGTACTTGCCGCATTTGTAACACTCAATTCCCGATTTATTTTCGCGCGTTTGCGGGGAATAAAAATTATTTCGAAAACGCGGCGGATTTCCGCCCGGTCCGTTTACTTTCTCTTCCGCGCTCGCACCTGCTATTGCTTCCTGCAAAGTAGCGAAATGCTGCGCTCGAACGATTAATTTTATCTCGTCACGTAATCCCAGTTGAAAATTTTGTAGCGCTTGTTGTTGTATAGTTTCTAATATTGTGCGCTTGCTTTCGACCGTATGCGTTTTACCCTCGATCATTGAGTCAAATAGCTCCATTGCCAGGTTATCGGTTCTTAGACCGAACGCTCTTGCGCTTTCTTTGGGCTTCTGCTTTAATGTGTTGAAATTTAACTGTAAATGCGTCGTGCACATCCAAAATCAGAGGCAGAGATTGCACTCACGGCGGATGCATCTGATTCAGCCATCGGTGCAGTAATCCAGCAACGAAATGGAGAAGACTGGCAACCGTTGGCCTTCTTTAGCAAAAAGCTGAATCCAGCACAACAAAAATACAGTCCGTACGATAGAGAACTTCTGGCAATTTATTTAGCCATCAGGCATTATCGTCATTTACTCGAGGGAAGGAACTTCACAATTTTCACTGATCACAAACCAATTATTTATGCCTTCAAGCAAACTGCGGATCATAGCTCTCCGAGACAAGCACGGCATCTCCAGTATATCGGGCAATTTACTACCGATATTCAACATATCTCAGGAAAAGAGAATGTTGTTGCAGATGCCTTGTCAAGGATTGAAGAGATTCAAACTGCAGTAAATCTTGAAGATCTGGCAAAGGCTCAAGAAGAGGATACCAAGATACAGGAACTCCTGAAAGGGAACTCTTTTTCACTCAAGCTAGAAAAATTTCCGATACCAGGAACCAGCTCAACGCTTTTCTGCGACACAACAACGCCTTTTGCTCGTCCCTTTGTGACAAAGAACTTCAGAAAACAAGTATTCCGATCACTCCATAGCCTGTCACATCCAGGAACAAGAGCAACGGCAAAGCTAATCGCACAGCGTTATGTCTGGCACCGAGTAAAGGCAGATTGCCAGGAATGGTACCTAGTCTGTCCGTGGGGCCCCCCGCGTGGCGGCGCCCGTCACGGTGCCCGCCGGGTCGGAGCGGCGGGAGCCCTGAAAGCCCATGGGGGGCTGGGCCTTGAGGCCCTCTCCTTATGGGTGAGTAAGGGCCTGGAGTCCCAGTCGCCCTGCTGTTGGCAGGGGGCTGGGGCATAGGGGGCAACCCCGAGCCGTGACGGGTAGCGGGATAAAACCAAAGATGAATGACTCAAGAACACAAACCAACAAGAAGGAGTATTACTCCGAGATTCGGGGCAAGGGGGAAAACACTCAACGGCGCAGCAGCTTTGCTGCGCCCGAGAGTGTGAAGGAGAGGAGGAGCAGGGCTAGCAGCGCTGGGTCCTTTTCTGGACGCAGGGGAGGGACACCACCCCTCGGGATGGGTCGTGTTCGTCCCGCGGCGATGGGGGAGATGCGTCTCGTTCCGTTGGCGCGGAGGAGAAGGGGGACGACGTCGTGATGAGGGACGAGGTGATCGACGTCGAGGGGTTGACGGACGGAATGCCGAGCGACGTCGAGGACTCCGACGGAGGCCGCGACAAGGACCCCGGCGATGAGGTGTTTCTCAATAAAGCCGGGGACACGAGAGGACGTCGCCCTACTACCGGGGATTACTGGAAGCAGGTGCAGGCCGCCAAGAAGAAGGTCACCGTGTCAGAGAGGGAGCTACAAAAGATAGCCGACCCCTTTGTGCCTCCGGGTCTTTCGAAAAATCGCAAGATCAAGGAGATAAGGGAGGCGGAGCGGCTGAAACACTCCCCCACAGAGGAAATCCCAGGCTTAATCCTGGAGAGCATCGCGTCAATCGACAAAATTGCGGAAAGATCCTCCAACCTCAACGGGAGGATGAGGGGCGCACTAAACGATGCCGCGGCCACGATCTCTGCCGCCACTGGGCAGCTCGTGCTCCGGATCAAAGATCCAGGTGCCGGAATTGGCAGGGATCTGGAGGTAGAGGAACTGCGGCGAAAAGTCTCCGCCCAAGAGGCGGAGCTGAATATTCTGAGGGCGCTGCGGGACGGGAACACCCAGCTGCAACGGCAGCTGCAAGATGTGCAACAGCAGCTGCTGCAGCTGCAACAGCAACAGCAACAGCAACAGCAGCAGCTGCAACAGCAACAGCAACAGCAACAGCAACAGCAGCAGCAGTTGCCGCTAGAGCGCAGCAAAAGGGCGAAGAGGAAACGCGCCTACGTTGAGGACTCCAGCTCGGAGGAGGTAGGCGAGGCTATGGCCGACACCGTGATGGAGGAGTCTAGCACCAGGGACGCGGTGCTTGAGGAGATCCGGCGTACGGGGATGCCGGCCGCGGTGAGGCCGCCGATCGGGGGTACGTCAAAAATTATCGACGACGAGGTGCCGGCGATGCCGACGCCCCCGACCACCGCGGCCCGCGTCGTGGAGGGGGATCTGGAGGGCCGCTTGCTCCAGGCCCTCTCGAGCAGGATGGAGGGGCTGTTCCGGGGGTTGGTGGATCGGCTCGGTCTGCACGCCGGGCTAGACGCCTCACCGACGAGCGAGCCCCCGGCGAGACTGGGGGGGGGGGCAGTGGCGGGGCCTGCTGCGCCCACGTCTTCTGCACCCACCGCCGAGGGGCTCGTTGGGAGTAAAGAGGGAAAAAGCGGTGCGCCCAAGCCCCCTCCCGTGGCGAGCAAGGGCGCCGAGTCTGCGAAGAGGCGGAAGAATAGTGCGGGGGGGGAGGAACAGCTCCCTCCCCCCAAGCAGGCGCCAGCGGGTCCTCCGAGCGCCCCAGAGACCGCCTCGACAGCCCAATCCTGGGCTAAGGTGGTGGGGCGCAAGGAGAGGAGGGCCGGGAAGGTCCCCACATCCGGCCCGGGGGGCACTGGGGCCAAGAGGCCTGCTGCCGCGCCCGGCCCGGCAAGTGCTGCCGCAAAGGGGAAGGGAGGCGGAGCAGGGGCAACGGGGAAAAAGCACCCCAGGAGGAGGTTGCCGCGCACAGCGGCGGTCACCCTCACGTGCACGAGTGCGTAAAGGCGGCACGGAGCGCCGTGAAATTGTCGGAAGTCGGCTTGGACCGGGCCCCCAATATCAGAAGGACGGCAACCGGAGCTTTAAGCTTTGAGATCGCAGGCCCCGACAACGCTGACGCCCTGGCTGCTAAAATGAGAGAGGTGTTAGCGGCCAGGGAGGGAGTCAAAGTCGTCCGTCCGGAGTTGATGGCCGAGATACGGCTCTCCGGACTGGACGACTCATCGAAGAAAACGACGTAAGGGTCGTGCTGGGGGAAAAGGGGGGTCCCCCCTCATCTATACGGACGGCCCCCGCCAGAAGGGCGCCCGGGGGGATGAACATTATGTTCGTCAGGTGCCCCCTGGCGGCGGCGAACAGGCTTGCTAGGGAGACGCGGGTGGATATCGGGTGGGCGCGCGCCAGGATAGAGGTCCTGGCTAAGCGCCCGCTACAGTGTTTCCGTTGCATGGAGACGGGGCACACAAGGGCCACGTGCAAAAGTCGGGTCGACCGCACCGGAGCGTGTTACCGGTGCGGCGCCGTCGGGCACGAGGCCCGAAACTGCGAGGCGCCCGTGAGGTGCGCCGTTTGCACTGACGCGGGCCGCCCGGACCAACACAGGGTGGGCAGCAAGGCCTGCTCTGGTGCTGGTAGGGAGGGGGGGGGGGGGTGGCGCACAAGCGGCGCGCCCTCCTGTGAAGGGCGGGAAAGCCCGACCCCCTCTGGCGGAGCCTTCGACGTCCGGCGGCCGGAAGGGGGAGAATGGGACGTCGTCGATGTTACGTCGCGGTTTGAGAATCCGCTAGTAACGTTGTTTTCTTTACCTTTTAGCACCACTACCTCGGCGCAGCGCAAAAGGCCCTCTCCTTTCGTTGTTTAGGGTCAGTCTGCATGCACCGACTATAACCCGGGACAGGCGAGAGGATTCGTTGTCAAAACGGTATGGAAGGGAAATAGGGGAAAATAAAATAAAATAACAAAATCAAAATATTAAATACTTGATTTAAAATCTACCTTGACAATCGTTCGGGAGTAATTGGGAATTGAAATACCTTTTAGTCTTTAAAAGAACCTTTATTTAGTAGCCAGGATACCGGCTGTTGTTAGCGAACTTATCGGTAAAGGGATGTCTGGGGGTAATGGTTGATAATTTGAACAATGTCAAGGAGCACTTGATTAAAATAATAAAAGTTATACAAAGATCGAATTGCAAAATATATGTATATCGGGAATAAGGTTGGATCTGAATAAATCGAACTGTTTGTGAATATTTCCAGTATATAAATGTATATTATATAGATTTATTACAACTTCTCATGGCTTATACACGGGGAATAACGCTCGCTCGCAATTACAAAGTGTTGAATATTAGAAATAAACTTACAGGATGGTGTGGATGCCACCTCGTAGATAGCTCGGTCGCTGGAACCTCTCTCTAGAAGAAGAGAGGCAGATCGCAAATCGCAGGTGCGAACAACAAACGGCCGGCGCAGCTCTCGGAGACTCTCAAGCCTGGAGGCACTGACTTTAAGTTGAATTTACTTGGAGTAAATGTCGAAGTGACAAGACTGAGTGTGAATAATAGACGTGCATTAATTAATTAAGAATAAAGAGATCGACTTTTGGATTTAAATTTAGATTGATTGTCCCGGCTAAGCGCTGGGTTTTTATATTCAAAGGGCCGTCGAGTTTGCTGTTCGCCATTGGTTAGTGATCGACTGGAGGGGCATTTTCGGGGTGGTTCCTTACGCTGTCATTGGTCGAAGTTGTCCGAATTTTCGAGATGGCTTGAGTCATCCAAAAATGTAAACAGGAAGGTTAGCGCTGGTAATTCGAGTATTTTTCTCGCGCTACTGCGCGGTGAAACTAAACCTTCCCGTCGCATATTTTTATTAGATGTGTCAACACCTGTGGTGAAACTAGATTTTCTATTATGTTTTGGCACCAACGGTGAGAGTAAATCCTTATTTATATTATTGACCGGACGCTTCGGCACCAGGGGTGAAATTGAATCCTTATTTATATTATTGACCGGACGCTTCGGCACCATGGGTGAAATTAAATCTTTATTTATATTATTGACATTCCGACACTGGCGGATCGCTTTTGAACTATGGCAGTAAGTTTCATGCGCAAGAGAGTGACTGTGACGCCTGAGTGGTCTGGTGATATTTATCATAGGAGCAAGTAAGTGAATTTATAATATACAATCGTACTGTGGAACAGTAATAAGAATTTAGTTAGTAATTGAGGGTTATAAATTCAATTTTAAGATTTTCGTAAAAAGAAATAATTTTATTGGCGGGACGTCACAACCCCCTTCTTATTTTAGAACGGACTCCGATGTTTTCGGAGGAGTCTGTTCAATTTCATGCATACGGGCGCCAAGATCGCGATAGATAATGGGATGTGGTTTTGTGGTATTTACTGATGTTGAAGTAAGGTAGTATGGTTGTTGCGCACGAGTGATTGGTCCATCTCTGGTTTATTCCTGGAGTGGTATCCCTTGTTCATCGTCTTGGACTTGTATCCTTAGCTTCTTCGATGGTCCTCGAGCAAGGTGCAAAAGTAGATTGGTTACGGAACTCCAAATAGCTCCGAAAAGATACAGAGTGCAACCATATGCAGAATGTAAGGCGTATCCATGGATTAGAGTGTCTATAAGAAACTTTACGAGACGTACGATGATGAATATTCCCATCACTCCAGCTGTAGCAGACCCAAAGGTAATAAATCCGCTCCAGATTCGGGAAGCTGTGTTATCTGCGATTTTCTTTAGTGAGGCTTCATCTAATAAGTTATATAATGAGACGGAGTTTTCTGGCATTAAGTAGCCTGTCATGCCTCGAGCCATTGAATTTAACACGGCTGGTTTTTCTGCAGGAAACATGATGTGATCCCGGAGTTTCTCGAGATCTTTTTCGGAATAAATGCCGCTAACAGCCAGTGGTCCTGGGGTTAGGTATTTCCATGAAAGAGCGGTAAGCGGTTGTAAACTTTGTGGTGCTGATTGTCTGACATGTGGATGAGGCGTTAATTGAATCCAAGTGTCATCGATTCGATATAATGCAGGAAGTTCATAACTGCATTCTCGTTGAGTTCCGAATTTCGTCAGAATTCTTGATTTAAGCGTCAAATAATATGAAATGTTACGTACCGTTACAGGAAGCTCGATGTAACAAGCCTCTGTTTTCCTGACCAATACTTCTACGGGTACACATTTAATCACGTGGACTGCTTCTCCAGCAGTGACAGCCATGTAACCAGGTCCCTTCGTCAACCGATAAGCGAACTCATCAGGTTGAAGAGTGGCGAAAGACAAGGTATTAGTTATTACTTGTTTCTCAAGTTCGCATCGTTGTTTAATAACGTTGTAGTAAAGAGAAGTCATCTGGTGTCTAATGTGCTTCTCTACGTATACGAACTTGGAATTTACGTAGGTAAAGATTTCCAGATTATTAACTGGTATTGAGCCTTGCTTAGCGAACATATCTCCTTTTTGTGCATCCAGAATGAAGAGCTTAGGATGTTCTGTTTGCGCCAAGGTGTAACCGCAGAGTGGCTGTTCTTTGGTTTTGGTAAGGGCGAAGGTAATATCATCTGTGACGAGACTGTAAACAACAGGAGGATTCTGGGTCATTTCGGTTCCTTCATTTGTGATTTTTGTCGCAGGTCCCTCGTACAGCACATCGTATTGATGGAGGTTGCACGAAGAGGTAGGCATGGGCTTCCAATACGAATATCCATCCTCTGAGTCTAGGCAGAACCCGTCGCTAAGATCGCAGACAGTTCCAGATTTTAGAATAATCTTCCCCGAGCCCAGTTTGACAGGCACAAAGGAAGATTTTAAGGTTATTCGTACGACAGCTTGAACTATAACATCATCCCAAGTTCTGTAGGGATCTGAATATTGGGCTCCCTTGCAGTATCCATCATGTCGTATTGTTCCAGCTAGGGTAACGCTACGTGAGGTTGTTTTGTTTGGTTTGATTTGATCGATGACATCTCCAGAATTTCCAATTGGTAATGTACCCTCGGTGAACATGTGTAAGCAACGTTGGTAAGTAGTTTCCATCAAGTATTCGGATAGCCCACCTTTCACATCTGAGTTGTGTGAATGCATTCCGCAATGGTGTATGGTTCTAAGTATCTCTACCTTGCACTGCAGGACTTCGGTAAAATGGTAGTCGGATAATTGGAGTAGTTGGATATATACGTTGGTGGAGTTCGGCGTTTGGAGATTGATGTTGCATTCTCCAGCTCCCAATAAGGATACCGATGTGATGTTAAGATGTTGTCCACCACAGTCAAAACCAATGAGAGGAAGGACATAGGTGGGTAGGCTTAATATCAATATTACGCTAAGCTTCATCTCTCTGTAACAATATATACTTACTTATGTGTCATAAATTTTTTCTTTTGAAATTTTACATTTTATACATTTTTATATATATTTTCCGCTTTTATTATGTTTTTGTGGTTTTTTTTTTGTTTCTCGCCCTTTGTGCGGCTAGGTCCGCTTATATATATATATATATATATATATATATATATATATATATATATATCTGGTGTTCAAATGTATTAAATACAAATTAATACATCACTAAATATCTAAATATATTTTTAGGTTTTCGCATTTCCTGTTCGATCCTTATGCAGTTTATACTCTACACACATGCAAAAGGATAGAAAGCTTGTTTGACTTTTTAGATGTCTTTCATTCATGTGTGTTAATTGTGAAACGTCTCAGGATAGATGTATGGTTTTCTCACTTTATTATACTCTAATGCTGAAAAAAAAATATTTCTTATAATAATAGAGGTATTTTATAGAATTATCATAATGTATATAGGGTAATTTATAAAGCTAAAACTTTTGAATTATATAATTTATGCACACACGTACATACATCAACGTGCAAACACAAACATACACACACAATCTACTGGAAATACAAAATTTTAATATACTCTATGAAAATATTTGTAAACAAACATACTTAGCAAAATAAGTATGAATCAGTTCTGTTTTTACTGTTGCACCAGCAACTTCGTCATTATTGATTCTCTGGTTAATGTTGCATTCGGCTAGCATATGATCCCATGGTGCAGGTAAATCTAAATTTGGATCGTCATCTGGTTGTGGGTCATTATTTTGTCTAGCAATATTGTGAAGCATTGCTGTTGCAATAATAATAGGCATGACTCTTTGTAAGTGATATCGCATTCCCAATGCTAGAATTGGAATCTTCTTTTCCAAACACCAAATAGACGTTCTATTATATTGCGGGTACGAATATGTGATTCATTATAGAGTCGTTCTGCAGCAGTTTGTGGCGTTATCAGTGGAGTTATGACTTCTGCACACAGGACGCGGTAACACGGCAAAGCGGCAACGCGGCAACGCGGTGACAAATCACCGTCTTGCCTTTCCGTAATATTTCCGAAAGTATTACGGAAAGGCAGACGGTGATTGGTCATCGCGTTGCCGCGTTGCCGCTTTGCCGTGTTACCGCGTCCTGTGTGCAGGAGCCATTAGAAGATACCGCTTCGAAGGGTATGCGGAATCTCCTAACAAAAAACCGTTACCATATGCGGCATTCTCAAAATTTGCTCTCAAGCGACTATTATTAAAAATTGTGCTATCGTGCACAGAACCCTGCCAACGAGCAACTATATCTGTTATTTGTAAATTGCTGTTACATGTTGCTTGCGTATTTATGGAAAAGTATCCTTTTCTATTACGAAATAACTCAGCATCTTCTCCACCTAAAATAATCAAAATAAAAAAACATGTAGTAATAATTATATAGCAGGCAAATCAAGGTAAATAATATAATAGTATCTTATATAGCAATAATTTACCAAATGATTGGACACGGATATGTGTGCAATCTATACATCCTATCACTCTTGGGAAACGCGCAATTTTATAGAATTGTTGTTGTTCCTTTCTTATTTCTTCTTCCGTGTTTGGAAAATGAATATAAAGAGGTCGTAATCTAGCAATGGCTTCACTGACTCTGTGTACGATATAATGTGCTGAAGTTGTGCTCACACCTGAGAAATCTCCAGCAGATATGAGAAATGATCCAGTGGCATATACACGAAGCGTCAATAACAATTGTATCATGGGAGATATCGCTTCATTTCTAAAAAGAAATTATTGTATTACCTTTGCGTTTACTAAAATTTATATTTGCAATTATAAAATAGTTTCTACTTACTTATTTGTTGCAAATTCTAATTCTTCCCTTATGTGTTGTAACACTGATAACACAGATCTTTTACTTATTCGAAATCGCATTATGAATTCGATGTCATCAAGCTCTTCCAAATAATTAATGCGATGTTTAAATCTTTTCCTTCTTCTGATCGGTCTCACATTCACAATATCTTCATCATCAGAAGACAACAAATTAAATAAATGCTGGGGCATCATATTTCCTACGTGTAACTTTTATATTATAAATTATGAAAATTTCTGTATCATAAAATGTTTACATCAATTTTATTATTAATATTATTACTTTTTTATTTACTTCATATTTACTTGAATTAATATATTTATTTTATTTAATATATATAACCTCATTGAAACCTTACATATATAATCTTATTACACAATTTTTGTCTATTGAACTAGCTAGTTATATTTCTTAACCGTAGTTTTACAATGCTAAACGGTCAATATTGATCGTTTAAATTAAACTGGATTTACGTACGTTTAAACGTGAGTTTATCATTGGTAGAAACCAATATTTTGGCAAACCTTGGTTAACCGAATGTCACTAGGGATTAACTTTTAAACCGCGTTGGTAGAAACGGGCATTAGCGAATCACGTCGGGGTCACTAATTTAGGATAAATTTAACGCGTTTGAGAGCGATTAACGCTAAAATAATATAGTGTGCGTTTTACGCTCAAGTATATTTTTCGCTCGCTCTCCTTATTGTTTAACGCTAAGAAATGGACAATATTTGGTTAAATCATTTTATTTTGACTTCATAACAAAATCAAGAATTTCAAAGTTTCAAACAATAGATCAATAACGAAATCTTTTTTGTCTCTCTCTTCCCTCTCTGTCTTGTTGTTGATATCTTGTGTATCTCTCTCTTCTCTCTCTCTCTCTCTCTCTCTCTCTTGTCGTCCTCCTCGCGGCTTCGTCTGAGTGATTGCAGTTTTCAAATTCTCTTACCCTGTTGCTTCCTTCTCAGTCTGCGTGGAAGCGTCCCTGAAATTCTTCCAGGCTACTGCCTGAGTCCCCTCGGACACAATGCGGAAGGGTGAAAGCAACTCGGGAGTTTCCAGTGGCGGTATCACCCAATTGTACGTCGGTGATGATCCCGCGGAGCGAATTGGCGAGGTTTCAAAACTGACCAGGCTCTCTCGTGTGTTTTTAGGCGTTGAGGTTCCTAGATAGAAATGAGAATTCTTTTTAAAAAAGGAGCGTCTAGCGCCAAGAACCGGTGAGGAGAGTTTCTGCCTTTTTGCGTCAAAAAGCGGCTGCGCGCTAGATGAAAGGCGTCTAGCGCCAGAGAGCGTCTGAGCGCTGGTTGATAGGCGACTAGCGCCAGTGAGCGTTCTGGGCGCTCATTCATAGGCGACTAGCGCCAGTGAGCGTCTGAGCGCTGGAAAATATTTTACCTGTTGGAGGCGTTCCTGCGCCAGTTATTTTTGGGCTCAAATCGAGGCAGAGGAGAGAGCGTCCAACGATGGGCTCTTGCTGAACAACCCCGGGAGTCGGAAGCACCACTCCAGTTGAGCGTTTAACGCTCTGTTCTTTGTTCGCAGCTGGCTGAATCTTGGGACGCTTGGCGCCAATCAGCGACTTAGCGCTGATCGCTGGGATGGTCGCCGGACGTATCCTTGGGCGCTTGGCGCCGAGAGGCGGCTGAGCGCCCACTGCAGGCGGATTAATCAAAATCACTTTCCTCTGACTGGCGTATCGTTGTAGAGGAAGCGGGCGAGTTTTTCGACGTAGCGTTGCCTGCGTTATGGCCTCCTCCTCGGCGAGCCGGGATGTCGCGATATTCTCTCCGTCTTGAGGCCGATAGGAGATCCGTTGTGGTTGACTGCTGCCGAATTACTCATTTTCTTCGGAGATTTGCCCGTCTTTTGTACTGCAAAAATTCAGTAACAACCTCTGGTTGCTAGGCGACTTTCATCCCTTGAATCTCGCCCTCGATCATCGTGTTGAAATTTGCGCTGATTAAAATCTTGAATGCTTCCGCGCTTTGTCAACTTGAAACTGTCTCGCGCGTATCGTAAATATTAACCTGTGCTTCGCACGTGCCGATGGGGAGGACAAATTTCCGATGTCCACGTTTTCGCGTCATGCCGGCGGGAAGGACGTAATCCCGATAGCCTCATTCTCGCGTGTTTATGAAGAGAACGGCGCAAATACTTCCTGGTGGCTTGCGGAGCCTCCTCATTTCGCCTCATTACCGCAGAAGAAGAGACCGACAGAAAAGGTTGCTTCCTGGTGGCTTGCGGAGCCGCCACACTTAAACATCTTTTTTCTCGCGAGGATTATTGTCTCACGACAATTGTCTTCTCGTACAATATGCTATGTTTAACAGCGGTTTATAGTGTGACCCGCGATTGCAAGATGCAGCGGTAAGTAAAAGATTATTTTTTTATGACAACCGTCTGCTTGTTTTTGGTAATATAATATGTTGCAGATAAATCACGTAGATCCCTTACTCTACATTTTTCAACTCCTATAAATTGAGCTCTTGCCCAATTCTTTGCATAGTCGGTGACGAACAGGCATGAGAGAGTGAAAAAATAGAATTACGAATAGCAATGCGATTAATTCTTCTCGATCAATCCTGAGAGCCTCGAGGATTACCTGGGTACCAGCTCAAACATTGGTTGTTTAAAAAACGGGTAAGAGAAAAATAATTAATTTCTATATATTTTACAAATTTTTTTTTTAATTTAAATATATTAATTTTATTTATTAATTCTAAAAAATGAGACCACCACTAGTAGAACCCATGACAATTAAGATGTTGGACGGGGTTCGACCACAGGATTATCCGGAGCGGTACTGCTATCTGCTGCAATCTGACTGCGTGATTGGAATCGTCCCCTGCTATGTGGGGTACGGCTTTCCGCGGAAACGGCTGTGTGAAAGGTACTACGCGCGTCGAGAGCAGCCCATTGGTTACGTGCGAAGAGTGCGGTGGCACTCAATCTCATCACAGCTACACGACTTAAACATTTCGAGCAAGATGCGGTGTAGTGATTGCAATACACGATTAATGCGCATAAGGCCTGCGTATGAATGTCGGGAGTGCATTGAATGTTTTCTTATTTATGAAGACTTATTTAAAAGATTTGAAAGGCGATTGGAGAACTTGGAAAGGAAAATTTATATTTAATAATACATTGTTGCATGGTTGAAAAATTATAGTCGTTCAATAGATTTTTATGTATATTTATAGTAATAAGTATATAACAACTTGTTTTCCGATGCTCGGATCTAGCTCGCGGCTGGTCAGGGTCGAGAAAAGGCGCGGAGGAAGAGACGAAAACGGCGTTATTGCAATTTACTTAGCGTTTATTACAAGATAATCTATACTTTGTTTCAATCAATTACTAATGCTGATGCTTCTGATCGGAATCGTTTTACAATTACAATAATGTCGCGTAATTACAACAATCGGCTCGGATTTACAAGATAAGTTTATTACACATACAGGCCGGCGCGTGTAAATACCGCGAGTTCGCACGATAGGCCCGCGGCGTTATCTGACGGGATGACACGCGGCGCGATCGATGGGCGCGTTTGATGGGCGCGTTCGGTGGTCCGCGTAGGGCGGCGCGAAAGTGAAAGTAAGCCG
>JASTWR010002284.1:0-22914 GCA_030770355.1 Harpagoxenus sublaevis
TTGGACCGCACTTTAAGCCTCTCATCGAGCCGTTGCAAAAGATCGCCGACAAATCGATCGCGGTGAAGAAAGAGGAGCCGGAGAGCGACGCTGAGATCGAAACGTTTTCCGAGGATGCAACGCCGAGAAAGAGAAAATGGTCGGATCACCCGCCGGCACCGCGTAAATCAAGCCAATCGAAACGATCGAAAGCTTTACTGGATGTACCACCGATAACCTCTACACGATAACCTCATCTCCACCGATATCATCTCCGCCATACGTAACGGCGAGAAAAATGCAGCCTACAATAAAGTTCGAATTACCCGCAAACATGCCTGTTTTTGACCTCACGGACGACTCGGAGCTCGCGACGCCTATTCGAAAGGAGATGGAAACGTCGGAGGGTCAAGAAGCGTTGCACGATACCTTGGGTCCATTGGGCCAAGAGTACATCGGTGCTCTTATGAGTGTCAAGCCAAGGAGCGATATAGATACCGTGTACGGCGTTTATCTCGGCAACGATGGAATGATGCTCGGGAATAAACGTTTCAAGGCGGACAGCATGGATAACATATATATCGGCGACGTACATTACATTGGCACACGCGGTATTTACGAGTTGATCTTTAAAAACAAGCCTGATAAAAACATTTACACGGAGGAGGATATGCAAAAGTACAAGAATATTTTATTTGAGACGAGCACTCATAGAGCCAATCACGATCCTCTCGGGCGAATAAAGTCCAACAGTGGATACAAGTACATGAATATAATCCAGAAGTTGATACCGCCCGCATCCAGAAAGAAACGATCCGGGAAAAGGATTAATCGCGCCTCGCGCGATGACGCTGACCGACAATAAGATCGATTACGTGCACTGGGACGATCCCAACGAGCTGGTGGATCGTCTACGATTGCTCGGACGCTTCGCACCACGCTGGCAACAATGCCCACGACAACGAGATCCTGTCGATCATCGAGGAACTTCGCGAAGGCCGGTCTTATTATAATTGAGCCGCGCGGCGGCAAGCCGCTCAATCAGCGTCGAAATGCCGATCAAACAAATTTGGTATATTCGAGCAGAGCATAGACGCGTCAAACGCCGTATCGTACATCAAGTGGAGTGGATTAATGAGAAATTTCGTGCGCGATAACGCTCTGTGTCGCACTGCTACGGACTTTGACGCAAATTCGCGCAAGATTCGTCGCGTGGCGCAACCAGAGGCTGACGGTGACGCGGTTAACAAACTATACGTGGAACAGAGCGTTAAGAGTTTGAGAGACGAAGCGGAATTCGAGAAGTATCGTAAAGCGCGATTGGAGACTGAATTTGAAACGAATCTTAGACTTCTGAGAGATAGCGTTAAAATATTGAGAGATCAGTTGGAAGAAATCGAAACGAATCTGATCGCGCTCAAACGAGATACGCAAGCCGTGTTGGACGCGAACCGAGAGGCGCTCGAGGCACATATCTTTCGATCGACGAAACCTGAATAACGATGGACAGCGGCAAACGATTCCGGGAAAGGTTACGAAAGGCTGCCCAATGACGACGACGACGAAGGGCGACGAGCGATTCAGGAACGGTCATCGAGCAGTTACAACGAACGGCTCAGAAGCGGTTACGAACGGTTCAGGAACGGCTGTGAACGGTTAATGAGCAGAAACAAACGACAAGCCGATGACAAAGAACCGCTATTGAGCGACAAGGAACGGAAATAAACGGTTATTGATTGGTTTAAAAAAGTTTAAGATATAATTTCTTTGCGTGTATTATTACACACCGTTAAAAAAAAAACATGACATCGTCGAAATCCGATGGACGCAAAAATATCGAAAAACGACGACTCGTCGAGGAACTGCACGCAACCGGCGAGAAGAAATTTTCCCCGAAGACGCGTCATCGTGCGTGGGTACGATGACCTGTGGCAGGCTGACATCGTCGAGATGCGTCCTTACTCGCGTTTCAATAGAGGCTACCACTACATACTTACCGTCATCGATGTGCTGAGCAAGTACGCGTGGGCCGTGCCACTCAAGAGTAAAGGCGGAAGCGAGACAGCTGACGTTATCGCTAAGATAATTCGAGACAGCAAGAGGTGCCCGAAAAACTTGCAAACCGATATGGGGAAGGAATTTACAACGCCGACGTGCAACGTCTCATGAAAAAACACGGCATTAATCATTATTCCACATATTCGGTGATGAAGGCATCGGTCGTCGAGCGATTCAATCGCACGTTAAAGAATGACATGTGGAAGATGTTTACGCTCAATGGGACTTACAAGTGGGTCGACGCGTTGCCGCGACTCGTGTCGGATTACAACGCGCGCAAGCATCGAACGATCGGCGTGCGGCCCGTCGACGTTACTCCCCGCGATCGCCGAAAGACTCTTGAACACGGTGTACAGCGAGATAAAGATTGCGGGTCCGGCAAAGTTCAAAGTAGGCGACCCGGTACGCGTCAGCAAGTACAAGACTGTTTTCGAAAAAGGTTACACGCCGAATTGGACAACCGAGGTTTTCAAAATTGTTAAAGTACAGCGTACTAATCCCGTAACCTATCTACTCGAGGACTATCGAGGAAAATCTGTCACCGGAGGATTCTACGAGCATGAGCTGCATCGCGCGGCTTATCCAGACGTGTATCTCGTGGAGAAGGTACTTCGCAGGAGGGGTGACGAGGTTTATGTGAAATGGTTGGGATTCGATGGATCGCACAATTCATGGATACACAAGGACAACGTGATTTAATATATATATAATGACATTTATTTTTACTGTATAAAAAATACATAAATAAAAAATGTAATACATATAAAAATACATTTAAGGAAATAAATATGTAGAAAATAAATTTTGAAATACATATAAGAAATATGAAATATTAAATCAATATCTTTATTAATATCCCATCCAATATAAAATGTTGCATACATACATCCAATATCTTTATTAATATCATGTTCAATATAAAACGTTTTATTTCATACATTACATACATATATACTTACATTATGTTACACGTTATACATTACGTTATACATTACGTTATACGTTATGTTATAAGTTATACGTTACGTTATACGTTACGTTATACGTTACGTTATACTACGTTATACTTATTGCATATATACATACATACATACATACATACATACATACATTACGTTACAAGGGTATTCGATAATGACCCCACGGTAACGTATCGGTCGTATTCGATAAGATATATCGTTTGTCGTCGTACGGACTCAGAGCGATTTTCGTCTCGGACACTGTACGCACTTGGTGCAATTTCGATCTTATACAGGACTGCTGTCGCATCACTTCAATTTCATCACTCAAACACCGCGTGTAGTCGTCGAACGTTATCGTTCTCGCGACAACGTTACTCTTTACACCTTTTGCTCTCTTAGTATCTTTTTTACCATCGACTTCGCAAGGCGTACATTTTCGCCCTGAGTCCAACGAATTCAGTCATGATCGCGCCGTTATTTTCATCCTTCATCAAGCCCGGCACCTTCTTGTTCTCAAGCGGTATACCGTACGCGTTGTCGACCGGGTAATCGCTCGTATCAAACCTAGCGATATCACGTTTCACGTTCTCGTACACATCCTCGCACTCTATATGGTAGATCAAACTGTCCGTGTCCGTGTACATAATTTTACACTTGTCGCTGTACAGAGGAGACATGTACTCGTGATGAAATTCATACAAACATATCTTAGATATGTCGAGGATGCACATACCCACGTAGATAGGTTTGTTAAATTTCACCTCGAGTTTACGCATTTCTATGGCAACCAGATTTTCCGAAAAAATACTCCTGCTATGGAAATTTGGTTTAGCGATCATTGCCTCCGCGCCGTATCTACCCTCCCAATGAGTCAATAATTTTACGTCTACATGATTACGCACATTCTCCATCGTTTTTCCGAATACCGCATTATTCATCAATTTATATAAATTCTTTTCGAAATCATTTGTCGCGCGCGTTCTAAACAGAGTGTTTAATTCGATGTAATCGCGGAGCCATGGAGATTGAGCAAATTGCAATACGCGATGTATTTTTGTAACTCGAAGGCCGTGGCGCGTGCATTGCTGAAGGTTACGATAGTGTATGACGTAGCGCTTCTTATCGCACACAGTCGCAAGGAGCTTGGCCTGCCGCGCGCCTGGCGGCTTATCGCGCGTCGGACAGAACGGTAGGTCAGTGTGCGCGTCGTGTTTATTTTGTGGGTACTCCAGATCGACCTCGAGAATATAACCTGTGGGCGAATTCGTATCGATCGCGCTAAAATCAAAATTCGAAACGTCTTCGATCCATCGAAAATCGGCGTACGGTAGTGGTTGGCACATTGCCCAACCGTACAAGTTGTTTACATCGAAATACATTAGGTACGACGATGGTTTCAATGGATCGTACGACTGCATGTACTTGTTATTGGCTCGCGCGTATCTGCCTGAACATTGACTCAGACCGCCGCGAATACCGCGTTCGATAAACATTACCATATCTATATCGGTTAGCAGTTCGAAATTTACACGAGTATGCTTCAACATGGCGTCCCATGTGAAACCTGGCAATGTGTAGTAATAAACGGGGTCTAGTCCGTAACTTTTGATGCAACTGTCACGAAAATTTTCGAAAACGTCGGCCAATAACAATACATCTGTTTTTAAATACAGATCGCTGTATTCTCCCAAGGTTCGAACGGAGAACCGCTGCCAAACGTTCACGGCGTGCGCGTAATCGCTCTCGGATACAGTGTCACCGACCAATGAACTGTAAAATGATTCGCGCGGTGGTAAACGCGTGTCCTGCAGCTTGTCCACGCAATTCCACGTATTCGTAAGGAAAGACACCTTTTCGCGTCAGTAGTTCTAAATCGTGGACTGATAATTCGGAAAATTTTGAACGTACAATTTTTAATTTGTCCTTATCGAGGAAGGATGCCAATTTCTCGAGACTAGTGGTGAGAAATTTTAACGAATCGATGAACCGTAATTTTATATTGTTTCGCGAATCTGATTTATCGGCAGTGTCTTTAACGTTTTTCGTGAACGAGATATATTTTTCTTTAGTTAACGGTAGTACTTCGATCGAGCCTTTGAACGCGGCAGCTATTTCCTTTATGATAAAATGTGCGTCATAGCCGGATAAATTGTGAAACACTACGGGAATGACATATGAGTCTTTATAGTTGAGATTGCAGTTTGAATGCGCGGGACCTCTGTAACGACCGGTCAGATGGCAATGATCGCGTACTCGCTCCTCATTGTCGTTTAGTGTGAACGGTTTTTCGCAAATGTGGCAGTGCGTCGCGCTGTGAAACGCATGCCACTGTTCTTTCGAAAGCGTTTCCATGGGGACATTGGCGGATAAAATACCTTTTACGCGATGCGCTATTTCTTCGAGTTCGTTGGCGAACCACGCGACACAATCCTTATCGCGGCGAAACCGATACGTACATAACGAGTCGTCGTACGAGCACTGCACGTAGTATCCTATGCTAATACCTCGTGGCGTTGATATGCGTACGTCGACGTTCTTTCATCCGCTTCCATCTTCTCCAGGATGCATTCGAGATCGGCGTACACGACGAACGGAAGCCGCTCCTTCCTGTTGTAGTTGCGGAAGCTCAGCCATTTGTCGTCCTCGCTCGGTAGTCGGATGGCGCAGTCGTTCATCTCACTGCAGTCTACCGTGTGCGATTGCAACTTGTCGCTCGTGTAGAAATAGTGTAGACATCTGCAAAAAAAATTTGCAATTTTTTTACATATATCTTTTATATAGAAATATAAATTATCGTATATTATTATTTCTTTAATGTATTACTCACCGATCGCAAAAGTATTTCCTATGTTCATATCTATTTATTTGTGAGCTCACAAGGCGGGACAGGTTCTTTATCCACGCGAAATGTCCCACGTTGTAGTCTCGCGAGTCTTGCACGTACAACAGATTGACGTGCTTTTCTCTCTTCAGGTCGGTGAGCCGTATCGGTAGAACGGTTAGCGTTTTATGTCCCTCGATGGTGTAGACATTTATCGATACGTCATTGAGTCGTTCAAATGTACTAATTCCTTTCAGAGACATAGGAAACTCAATGTCTTGTACATTTAACACGGTTGTATAATGCGGGTACAAGGATACCCGTTCTGTATGTCGCTCAACTGGATACAGCGCGGCGACCACCGACCACGCGAAACACGCATTGTCCATGGACCGGACGTTAATCACCGCTTTCTTCCTCAATATCTCTTGCGGTAATTCCAGGTGACATCCCGCGCGCATAGGATCATATCTGTTGATATTAATTGTAAGATCAAGGATACGCGATAGGGCCCACCCGCTATCTCGCTCCTGGAACTCTTCGAGTTTCGCCAGTGTGGGTTCGATTACGTGTCGCTCGTACCACTCGCGCATATCGGATGTACGAAAGAGAGCATAGTTATTCGTGTTCATACTCTTATTGTCACGTTTATCACCCGTCACAAACTCACCGTTGAACACGGTGTTCACTTTCACGCTGTTGTGTATTCGTATAGCGTTTTGCACTTTCTCGAGCACTATACTAGCAGCGTCCACCATAAATTGTCGCGGTTCGATATAGTCTGTGTTAATCACCGCACCGGTCCGTATACGGCTTTCGAACGCGGCATCGATCTCTCGCCAAACGAGTCTTTCCGCGTTATTACCGCCGCCACTACTGGTGCCCGCGACCACCAAATCACCACCGCTGTGTATAAAACGTCTGTCTAATTGAATTCTCGCACCCTCGAGTAGTCTGACATTCGACACCAATAAATGTCTATCTCCAGGCCAGAGCCGAGGACGCTTGGCGCGACAGTGCTCTTCGAGCTGTTCAACGGTTTCCTCGCATCGCTGTGCCCACGTGAAATACTCGCCCAAGGTAGCGACTTGGCGCGACTGCTCCAACAGTTCGCGCGCAATTTTATTGAGGTTTTCCATGTTTAAAAAAATTTCTTTTGCACTATTTTTAAATCACGTCACACCTCTACGGAGCACTTGCACGCGACTCGACCGCACCGTACACACGATCGTTCATACTCTTGAACGTGATAACGCATACACGTTAAATGATGAGGATCGAAGCGTGCGACATCTTTATAATTCTCTAACAAGGTTTCAAAATTATGACTCTCATCATAACCTTTATAAAACGTCTTTGTATGGCTAGGATCGTTCAAACACGCACAGGTTAAAGATCGCGAGGTGTCCGTCACCACCAATTTGATGCACCTCCCAATACCTGCATCAATGTCAATGTATAAACTCTCTGCGTGTCCACACTTAATCTTGTTATAAATTTGTCTTGTCCATTTATATATGTCCTTTGCACTGTAAAAGTCGTGATCATCTTCTATACACTCATTCCGCATTCGTGTATACACTTCACGTCTCACGCGATAAGGCCACCAAAAAGGATACGTAATTGCGCAGTTATAGACTTGCGGTTTACGTATGCGTTCAGTAGTTTCACATATATCGAGTTCATGGTCGCTACACTGCACCGGCGATGCTCGTTGTACTTCCGGTTCTCTTTGCGGATCCAGCTCGAGTTGCCATAAAATATAAAATATATCATAAAACTCAATCCCTTTGCGTTGAGAGTACTTTCTATAGTACTCGTCATGGCTACGTAAGTAACGTCTTCTCAACATGTTGCTCGAGTGAAGGCACACACTTATTCATGTTAATGTCTTTTCAATGTGTGCAAATTGGGCACATATTGCATGGAAAGATTTGATATACCGGAAGTCTGCAATTAGAGCAAGACCGACCTTCTATCGCGTCGTACAGCTCAATCACATGTTTTCGCACAACATACATATATCCGTAATCTGTGTCCGCTATTCTTACCATGCATGATGCACATGCAACAAAACTGCCACCTGTGGTGTAGTAACAATATATCGCGCAAAACTTGGTGCGTCCATTTAGCGAGCAAATTTCTGAGTGCGACACTATTTTTTCAATGGTTTCCGTTAGATCTTCTCCTAAAAGGTCACTGATGTAATCACTGTCATCCGACAACGCGTGTTCTTCGTCAGATGATTCGTCTACTATTGCTTCGAATTCCATTAACTCTTCGTCTATAATTTCCAGGAATTCTTCGTTGGGCAAATCATTTACTTCTACTTGTAGGTCTCGTACTATCTCTATTTGCTGTATCTGTTCTTCATCGGACGATTCGGCTAAGTCTATATCCATCCGCTCGTCGTCGGACGACTCAGCCAAATCTATTGTCTCTATTTCCATTTTTTAGATTTTCATAAAAAATCATTTTCTACACTGCACACACATACACACAAACCATCGAGTACCCACTTTACTTTTTTCAAGCGAACTATACTGACGCGCTGACTTCCAAATCATATACTGTGGCTCTGACGCGCTTCATTCATCGTTATATATTTCATCTATTATTCTTTTCTCTCCCTTCAACTGGAGCATCACGTATCGTTTCTTCTTCTTCCATCTACTGCATAGTGTCATCAGATCTATTGTTCAGCATATAAGTTACAGAAAGGTAATATCCTTTAGACGTTGAGTTCTGCTTACGCGCTATTTTGTATACAAGAATTCCAGCAGCCGGACCTCGGCGCTCGTTTTGTAATACGCGACGCCATAACCGAATGGCGTCGCAGAAAAATAATATCCCTTAGACGTTACGTTCTGCTTACGCACTATTTTGCCTACAACGTCTAGCAGCCTGATCTCGGCGCTCGCAAAATAATACGCACCGCTATAACCGAATGGCGCCGTGAAATATGCCTCGATAAACAATAAAGAGGACGCCATAGGACACCGCGACGTTATAACCGAGCAACGTCGTGAAACATGTCCCGAAACGTTAACCGAAACCTTCGATAAACAAGTCTTCCTAGAAAAAATGATGAAACAATACACCGCGACGCCATAATCGAATGACACCGTGAAACATGCCTCGAAACGTTAACCGAAACCCCTCCGATAAACAAGTCTTCCTAGAAAAAAATAATTATCATGACCGCGACACCGCGACGGTTAAATCATCGAGACAAACATTTTTTTTTATCTCCGATATTTAATTGTGGATATTGTTTTACATATTTAATCCGCCCGAACAATGCATTCGCTTCGCATTAAGCGACGTCATAACCGAATGATGCAGTGAAACATGTCCCAACACGTTTGCTCAAAACCTTGATAAACACCTTTTCTCAGAATACGTTCTAGAAGCATTAATCCCCCACCACGTCATAATTTAAAAAAAAAGGGGTAGGGTGTTTTCGCGTATACGCTCCGTTAATTTTATGCGAACGGTCAGTTTTGTACAAACGGTCGACTTGCCATAACCGAGATTGAAAAAATGTACTGCGCTGCGGGAAACAACAGTGGTGGTGCAAGCATAAATTATTACGTGCCGCTTCCCGAAGCTGCTACTCCATCGAATGCGAACAAGTAAGTTTCCTTTTCATTTATAGAGTATCCTATTTTATAATTTTTCCAATTTTCTTATTTTAAGACTTATCTTGTTCTTTTTTCTACAGCACTTCGTTGGAGCGTCGTGCGGTGCGTCTATTTAACAGACGATACGCATTGACACCTACTGCTTACAAATATTTGGAAATTGGGGTCAGCGTCAGTCTGAAACCTCCACACGAATCCTCCTTTGTCGAATTGGTTCTTGGCGACAACCGAGGAAATAAAATCGCGATGTCTTCTTGGACGTGGAAGAAGATCATCGATAGACGCACGGATTTCGAGCGACTCGTGCGGTCAGCTGTCGGTCATACGCTGACTATTCCGGCTCTTCCATCAGACAACCTACTATTCGAAGTTGTGCAAATGCGTGACGATAAACTTGTAAAATTGTCGTCGGGCAATACTTCGTTGTACATGAAACCTGCAACTATTATGTTTTTCTTCGAACTCGAACAATGCGTTGAGTTGGTATGCTTCCATCTATATGAGTGTGCGAGAGAGGTAGATAAGAGCCTCCGCGAGTTGGGAAGCCTTTCTACGAACAAATTGTATTACTGAAAAATGCGACGCCGTGCGTTTCTTGCGCAGCCATAACTATCACGATCTAACGTCAATTGTAGATTGTGAACTCATAGCGTATGCTATGGATGCAATTATGTATGCTACATCGAAAGATAAATCTTTTGATGTAGTAGATCTACATGAATAAATGTATAACATATATGTACATTACAATGTTTTATTTTATATCTCCTTTCCCATCCACTTCGCATGAATATATATGTAACAGAAAAAATAAAGCCTTTCTTCAGGTCACGACGTACGACTTTATTTTCCACTCGAGCGATATACGCAACGTTCGCCTGAACATCGGCGCTCGCTCGCTTCTGTAGTGCTTTGTTTACAAGCGTGAAAGATGAACCGATATGCCCGTCCTAAACTACGATATTTGACTCTTCGTAGAAAGAATCACGGCGCCATTCGGTTATGGTGTCTCGTGTTTACAGATCGAGCGAGCGTTCTAGCGGGTTTCTTGCCGCAGTTACGCCTCAGTCTGCAACTGTCGCTCGCCGGTTATATACGCAAGTCGTTCGCGGTGACAGTTTTTAAATTTTTTTTAGTCATCAGTTTTTGTTTTGTGTGTGTGTGTGTGTGTGTGTGTGCGTGTGTGTGTATGTGTGCATGGTGGTGGTGGTGGACGCGGCTGGGGTGAACTAGGCTGTCGACGATTACTCCGGGAAATTCTACGATTGCTCGAGCGTCACTCCGTCGGGCTCGGACACGGGCATCCCCCCCTTCCCCCAAATTAAGGTAAAAGCGAACGCGAACGCGAACGCGGGCGGCGCGGGCGGCGCGGGCGGCGCGGGCGGCGCGGGCGGCGCGGGCGGGCGGCGGCGGCGGCGGCGGCGGCGGCGGCGGCGGCGGCGGGCCCTACCCCTAACGCGGTACACCTCCCCGCGCGGACCCTACGCGACACCCCTCCCCCGCGCGGACCCTACGCGGCACCCCTCTCCCCCGCGGACCCTACGCGACACCCCTCCCCCGCGCGGACCCTACGCGGCACACCTCCCCCGCGCGGACCCTACGCGGCACCCCTCCCCCGCGCGGACCCTACGCGACTCTAACGCGGCACCCCTCCCCCCGCGTCACGTCAACACCCCTCACCCTCCTTTGTAATATGAGACGCCGCCTGTGCCGTCGTCCACCTCGCCCTCGGTTACCCCCCCCCCTCACGTGACGTCATCCCCCTCGCCCTCGGTTACCCCCCCCCCCCCGCCCCTCACCCCCCCTCATTGCCCCATGGGTCAGTACCGGTGTTCTACACCTACTCGCTTCGTTGACTTGAATTGAGTAATTAAACTTTATGCAAAATAAAGAAAGATTGAAATAACGGTTGCAACCTTCGAAATAATACCATTAAAGAAAGATTTTACTGAGCTCAGATTTGACTCCATTTAACGCGTTAAATGTGATGTTCGACTATTGGTTTATAGTCGACACCTCTCATTGAAAGACATTCGACTCATGTAACTTCTCCAGAAATCTGTAACCAAGATTGCATGAAAGAGACGGGAATATTAATCCGCCACACCACTCGATTGTACGAGTGACTTTTGAAACCCGGCAAGGATCTGTGGTTGTCAGAAATCTAAGATTTACCTTATTACTGGAGAAATCTCTGCTTGAATAATATATTCTTATCTTTAAGAATATATCTCTTTCTCGTAGGCTGTTAAGCGCATCATATACTTCAATCTGTTGTTCCTTCGTAAGATATCACGATGCTGTAATGGCGACCCTTCCTTCATGCATTTACACGCAGCGGTGATAGCGTGATCGTTCGCCAGGCCGGTATGGTCCCGTGGCGTATTTCAAATCTCATCTATTGGTTGTAGAAATAATCTTCTCGCCACTTATCTGATATACAGCATCACAACGATATGAAATTTCGATTCGGTTCCTCAATTATTCTACCGGCACGTCTCACATACGAGAACGCTCTTACTCTACGAAAGACTCGAAAAAGAATGAATGCTCGGTGCGTCGCAGGCTCCCGGCATCCGCTTCTCGCCCGCGTAGCTCCTTTTTTCTAACAACACGTTGCCACGCGACTCGCGCTGGGCGCTCCGTAAACACGCATTATGAAACTAGTGTCGTCTTCTCGCGTGACACGACTTTATTAGGTTGATACGAACACAGTCGTACCGAATGTCATATATATATATGATCTCTCCTCGCGGTCTTTTACCTACATTTTAAACAACGCGGATTTTATAAAAAATTTACTTCCGAAGTTATTGTAGGATGTCCTTTAATGGAGAAAAATTCTATGTATTTCCAACAAAAACTTTATCACTGATATCGACGGGTTACGTGTTACATAATCGAACATTACCCCCGACGATGGACGGCACAGCATGGACCGATAAGATGGCCCGCACGGTACAAATCATGCACAATTGAAATACATAATTTAAAAAAAGCAAAAAAGAAAATACGACGTATGTAAATAATGTTATGCATTAACAGATCACCCGACTTGACGCCGTTAGATTTTTTCCTATGGGGTCATCTGAAGGAAACTGTGTACTCACCCGCCTCACGGAGGATGCCAAGGTAATGGTAGCGGTGGAAGAGATAGACGGAACGCAATGTGCTACGCACTAGAGAGAATATTATTCTCCGTGTAGAGGCTTGTATCGAAGAGGGCGGTGTTCATTTCGAACACTTATTAAATTAAACGCTTTTTTTTAGAGCAACACAACAGTACTTTTCAGGACTACACAACAGCCCTTCTTAGAGCTACAAAGTTTTGGAAACATTTGGACACTTATTGGTCGCATTAAAATAAATACAATCTTTGTCCTCCCTACTTTTGTCCCTCATCAGAGAAAAACTAAGTTGCTTATAACTATTCTTAAATATCAATAATAATTAAATATTAATAATAATTAGATAATTACTTTTAATACTCTTAAAATACGACTAAAAATCATCATCAGCATTATTGTACAGATTCACGGAAATAAGATTTATATTTACGATATTGAGGGAGTGTCATCATGAATCAGACGGCTCTAAATACGATTCATTAAAACATTAATAATAATTAGTAAACCTCAAGGAACGTCACACGTCTATTTTCCTCTAATTTTGTACAGTTTTTTCTCATGTCAAAGTATGAAAAATTTGTCATTACTTTTAGCTCAAATTAATTTTTTTATTTGTTGTATTTTTTAGTTTTACACAAATACGCGACTTTACACATACTTAAAGCAGTATTAATGATTCTACTCGATTTTTTGAACAATTTTTTGAAACTTGGCACACAAACATTAAAATAATAATTTGTTCTTTTTGTTATCTCCCATTGGGCGTTAGGCAGTTTTGAGGGTAATATCTAACAATTCTTCAAATTCTTCTCTATTTCGATACAAGTGGTTCTGTAAAAAAAAGTTTTAAAAAAATATGTAATGTGCAGATTTTGGTATTACTAATTACGAATCAAAAGTTAATTTTACAAAAATCGATTCTAAAATTGATTCTAAAATCTGCACATTACATATTTTTTTATTTAATTTTTCTGTACAGAACCACTTATATCGAAATAGAGAAAAATTCGAAGAATAGTTATTACCTTTAAAATTGCTTAACACGCAATAGGAGATTACAAAAAAAAAACGAATAAACTATTATTTCGATGTTTTATGTGTGCCGAGTTTCAAGAAATCGAGTATAATCATTAATACTGGTTCAAATATGCGTGTGAAGTCGTGTATTTGCGTAAAACTGAAAAAATACAAGAAAAATCAATTTGAGCTAAAAGTAATAACAGATTTTTTCATACTCTGATATGACAAACAACTCTACAAAATTAGAGACAAATTGACGTGTGACATTCCCTGAGGTTTACTTGTAAGGCAGTAAATAAACTCAAGATATGGGACTAAAGACATAGGTATCAACTCTCTAAAATTTAGGTCTCATATTGACTAAACTTTATATTTTTAAATTTTTCAGAAGAAACGAAGCAATATCACCTGTTATTTCATATTCGTCAAATAAACAGAAATGTTGACTAGATGTCAAAACAATCTAAGAAAATTTCATAGAGAACGTGCGTCTCATTAGACGGATTGCATGAGACATTAATGATTTCTGCTTATCTTGTGTCGAACAGCTTAATTACATTGGAATGATCAATATTATCAACAGAAAGAACAACTTGTAAAATGATTTGTGTGTGTGTGTATTTTTACATAAAAGATTACAGTTTTCTTACAGCCGCGGTTAAATCTTGATCTGAATTGAACTAACGAATTGTAATCTGAAAAGATGCTTTTAGCGTAGGGAATATTATGCTTATTGCAAAGAGTAATTATTAATTATTTTGTAGCTAAACTTTACACGGACGATCGTGGCGACGGAACATCACTGCGGCGCGGCCGAGCGCGCGGCGGAGCGAGCGGCGGCGCGGCGGCTCACTCACGCATACTAGTAGATGCGCGGCTCACGAACGTGCGTCCGTTTAAAAAGCGATGCTGACTGGCTAATCTTTAATTAATAATAACTACTTTTTTAAGCATAATTCGAAAAAAATTATTCAGGACTTTTCGACTCAGTTTTTCATGAGGAATATCACTGTGTAAATAGTGGGCGCGAATTAAGTGACACCCTGTATATATGTTGAGAGTACTCGAGATTTTGAGATCTCGATAACTAGTGAACGGATCAAGTTCTAACTAGGCTCAATGGAAAGCTTGGACCAAATTTATATAATAAAAGTATTTTTATTTTCCCCCTACGTGGCCTACGAAAAAATATATTGCGATGCAAAAGTCCAGACCTGAAAATTTTACATTAAGATACGTACTTCTCCGTTTGCTAGTCTCGCCACGGCGCGCGGCGGCACCACTGTCGTGTAACTTTCACCTTCTTGACGTTTGCGGCGCTATTTTAGAGCAACAAAGTGTCGCCAGCGGTGCACTTGGTGTACTGAGTGCAGTCGCATTGCCGGCGCCCCGCGACCCGGTGGTGTGTGATGTGACAGCGCGGAGCGAGATAACCTACGCGGCTGGATCGACTCGGGCTTTGCGCGATTCGGGAGTGTGTGTGTAGTGAAAAACGTTCAAGTCCGGCTCGCCAAGCCGGACTCGCGAGTTAAACTCGTACAAAAATAATGGGCCGCTTTAGACGTCCGCGTCGTCGAGAAATATTCCGTCCGTGTCGAGGTTATGATGCTTATCTGTAACGTCGGAAAATTGAGATACATATATTGTTTACAACAGCTTCTTTGCTTACGATCACGATCGCAGCACGATGGATCGTAAGCTCATTACGACGATCGTAACGTTCGTCGTGACAGTTATCGTATGAATTATTAAGGTGCGTCTACATCTATCGTAACGCTGCGATCGTGGTCATAAGCAAAGAAGCTTTCGTAAACAATATCGTGGGTGAGATGTTACGAGACGGGCTCGGCGTCCGACGAGCCAAATTTCGGGACTATTCGGGAGTGTGTGTGTGGTGAAAAACGTTTGAGTCCGGCTCGCGAATCAAACTCGTACATGTTATGGGCCGCTTTAGACGTCCGCGTCGTCGAGAAATATTCCGTCCGCGTCGTCGCGTCCGAACACTCCGAACGAAGTGCAGTGCTGGAGTGAAGTGACAGAGTTCGCGCCTTGCGGATGGCTGATTCCTGGGATACACCCTGTGCGAGGGTCGCGAGGTTATATCTATAAAAAAAAGACGCCAAGCACGCGTGGTGTATCTTGAAAAAATCGAAGTAGTTATCTTTGTACCTCGAAAAAATCCAAGTAATATCTTTACCTTAAAAAAACCAAAGTAATATATTTACCTTGAAAAAATCGAAGTAATATATTTATTACAAAAAAAAAGAAATGATATCTTTAAATTATGCGCCAATTAAATATATCTATATTATATCCAAAAATAACTATTGTTCTTTTAAAAAATGTATTCCCATTAAAGTGAAAAAATTAATATAAAATGTGAAAAATTTTAGTGAAAAAAACTTGGCGCTGCCAAATTTTAAAATATTTGAAAGCAATAAATAACTAATTTAAAATATTAAATTAATAATTACAATGTGAATGTAGAGACTTTCACACATTAATTTAAAGTACTTTTTTTATTTATAGAAATTGTTTCATTAATATATATTATTATGTTTAGCAGCGCCAAGTTTTTTTCACTAAAATTTTTCACATTTTATATTAATTTTTTCACTTTAATGTGGGAATACATTTTTTTAAAAAACAATAGTTATTTTTGGATATAATATAGATATATTTAATTGGCGCATAATTTAAAGATATCATTTCTTTTTTTTTGTAATAAATATATTACTTCAATTTTTTCAAGGTAAATATATTACTTTGGTTTTTTTAAGGTAAAGATATTACTTGGATTTTTTCGAGGTACAAAGATAACTACTTCGATTTTTTCAAGATACACCACGCGTGCTTGGCGTCTTTTTTTTACTTTTTTGTAAAAGGTAATTTTGTACGGATATCACCCCTTTTTGTTATAGATACATCAAACGCCATAATGTCTATCGACATCGACATTTATGTCTGATAAAATCAAATGTAAATATTTTTTGTATTATAACTTACAAGAATTATATCTAAGAGTTTGACATCCTTAAATGTGCAGTGTAGTTTGTATAAATTTATAAATCATTAAAAAAATTAAGACACAAAATATGAATATATAAGGCATAGTCAAATTTGTCGAGAGCACATTATGCAGTGTTTCTTATAAATTAATTTTTGTCGAAAGAAAAACAGATTTGATACAGAATTTGGCATGTATGTTGCTATTGGCAGAATGTCATAGTAGATAATATATGTATAGTAAAGTTTGTTAACAAAATAAGGCAATTAATAATTTATAATACAAACTACACTGCACTTTTAATTAAGGATGTCACTGTCAGATATAATTTTTGTGTTATAATACAAAAAATATTTAGATTTAATTTTATCAGATATATTTGATAGTCATTATTAGAGAAAAAGAGAGAGAGAGAGAGAGAGAGAGAGAGAGAGAGAGAGAGAGAGAGAGAACGCGAGCGGGGAACGCGAGCGTGACCGCGAGAAAGAGCAATACGTACGATAGATAAAACCTCGCGACCCTCGCACAGGGTCCCAGGAACCAGCCATCCGCAAGGCGCGAACTCTGTCACTCCAGCACTGCACTTCGTTCGGAGTGTTCGGACACGACGACGCGGACGGAATATTTCTCGACGATGCGGACGTCTAAAGCGGCCTATAAGTCCCGGTCTACAATCAGTCATATGTCGGAGTCGGATGTCGGAACGTAACCGATGGACCAATGAGATAATTTCTTTTTTGCAAACGAATTTTCCTCATTGGACCATCGGCTAAGTTCCGATATCCGACTCCGACATATGACTGATTGTAGACCGGGACTAACATGTACGAGTTTGATTCGCGAGCCGGATTCAAACGTTTTTCACCACACACACACTTCCGAATAGTCCCGAAATTTTGCTCGTCGGACGCCGAGCCCGTCTCGTAACATCTCACCCACGATATTGTTTACGAAAGCTTCTTTGCTTATGACCACGATCGCAGCGTTACGATAGATGTAGACGCACCTTAATAATTCATACGATAACTGTCACGACGAACGTTACGATCGTCGTAATGAGCTTACGATCCATCGTGCTGCGATCGTGATCGTAAGCAAAGAAGCTGTTGTAAACAATATATGTATCTCAATTTTCCGACGTTACAGATAAGCATCATAACCTCGACACGGACGGAATATTTCTCGACGACGCGGACGTCTAAAGCGGCCCATTATTTTTGTACGAGTTTAACTCGCGAGTCCGGCTCGGCGAGCCGGACTTGAACGTTTTTCACTACACACACACTCCCGAATCGCGCAAAGCCCGAGTCGATCCAGCCGCGTAGGTTATCTCGCTCCGCGCTGTCACGTCACACACCGCCGGGTCGCGGTGGTCGCGGATCGCGGTGGTCGCGGGGCGCCGGCAATGCGACTGCACTCAGTACACCAAGTGCACCGCTGGCGACACTTTGTTGCTCTACCGCCGGGCCGCAGGGCGCCAGCAGCGCGACTGCACGCAGTACACCAAGTGCACCGCTAGCGACACTTTGTTGCTCTAAAATAGCGCCGCAAACGTCAAGGAGGTGAAAGTTACACGACGGTGGTGCCGCCGCGCGCCGTGGCGAGACTAGCAAACGGAGAAGTACGTTTCTTAATGTAAAATTTTCAGGTCTGGACTTTTGCATCGCAATATATTTTTTCGTAGGCCACGTAGGGGGAAAATAAAAATACTTTTATTATATAAATTTGGTCCAAGCTTTTCATTGAGCCTAGTTAGAACTTGATCCGTTCACTAGTTATCGAGATCTCAAAATCTCGAGTACTCTCAACATATATATAACTCGTCGCGTCGCGTATATAGAGCCACGGCTGTCTCGCTCCGCGCGTACTTGGCGCGAGACACTACCGTGTCTCTTGATCGTACGTATTGCTCTTTCTCGCGGTCACGCTCGCGTTCCCCCCTCGCGTTCTCTCTATCTCTCTCTCTCTCTCTCTCTCTTTTTCTCTAATAATGACTATCAAATATATCTGATAAAATTAAATCTAAATATTTTTTGTATTATAACACAAAAATTATATCTGACAATGACATTCTTAATTAAAAGTGCAGTGTAGTTTGTATTATAAATTATTAATTGCCTTATTTTGTTAACAAACTTTACTATATATATATACAGGATATATGTATAACAGAGCGCCTGTATCAGGCGTTTTTTTAAATGCTTCTTTTTTCGTTGCAGGGTTTAGAAGGGAACAAATAATAGTAAAATCAATTTTTGATAAAATCAATTTTTGAAGGTCACATGTTTATCTCCATTTTTTAAAATAGGATCATGTGATTTTTTTTACATAATATAATTCTTCCAGCTATTCTGCACATAAAAGTATTAAGATAAAGTAACCTAAAAATCAATAGTTTAGATATTTTATACTTTATTCTGACCTATTTTAACATGAAATATAAAATATCTCGTAAACTATTGATTTTTACGTAACTTTATTTTAATACTTTTATTTGCAGAATAACTGGAGGAATTATATTATGTAAGAAAAATCATATAATTTTATTTAAAAAAATAGCAATAAACTTTGTGACTTAAAGTAAGTACATAGACAGTATAAACAAAGCTGCTTACAATAAAAGAAAGGCTTCAAATCAATTAGCTAAGCGAATTTCTAAAATTCCGAAAAAGAACGATGCCGAAGAGACTGTCACCCAGGAGCAACAGAAAATCAAACAAGGGCAGATTTCAATACCGTCTAGTACGCAAAGTCATCCAAAAGTGCTATCCCAGAAGACGGATGTCCAGATGATCTCATCGTGCTCATATAGGGATACAGGCGCACAGATTAATCAGATGAACCATTGGGAAGCTAATATCGCGTAAGACTTGTATATGATATTATTTAGTTAAAAAAGTCTGAACATAATAAAACCCATCTACATAAAATTAAATATTAAATTGTTAAGTCATACGTTCGCACATATACATACATAGACATACACATAAAAATTTTACCTTCATACATATGTTCTTTCTTTATTGAGAAGGATTTTAGATCGTTGAATGTTAAAATGTCAGGTCAAAGATTCCTAATAAAAGTGTCTTATTGTCATGCATCACTTTGTTAATATTAAATAAGGAAAAAGATGTCTCTGAGACCTCTATGCTTTATCATATTTACTTTTGATTAAATATACATTAATGAATATATCTTATGTCTTATAACTGGTCTTATTTATTTATATGCGCCTTATTAATTTATATTTCCCGTTCCTCGTAATATGTTTGCGGTGTATGGAAGAGATGTATATTTTTAGTATTTCTTGAATACTAAATTTCAACAACATGAATTACTAATACGGATTATTCAATTTTTTTATATCCATATTACAGCCATGAGGTGAGGATAAGATTACCTGGTAAAAAAAATTATACAAAACAAAACATAAAAAAATATATATTTATATATTAAGTGTGTCCACAGATGTTCTTTTCTCTTGTAGAATTTCTGTTCGTATCTACTGGAAAAATAATTTTAAAATAAATCTAAAAAAAATTAAAGATTATTTTTTCGCATTGCATATCTTATAAAAAAGTGAAGTTTGAGGGAATAAGAAAAATTTGCTCATATATATTAGAGGGACCCGGGAAAAAAAATTTTTATATAATCATATATAATTATATATAATTATATATAAATGCTCATATATAATTATATGTCAAATTTGGAACGATATAATTCTATCTGAATATATATATAAATACATAAATCTACAAATTTTTATATAATTATATAACTATAAATAATTATATATAATAAAATTAGGCTTTTTTGGGTTTTATTTACTAAAGTGTGCCACTTTATTATAAGAGTAAAGAGAGTGAACTCCACAATACTGCACCTAATACAAAATAGTTATGCCGTGATTCATATCACTTGGCGCAAGACACTCTGTCGTGTCTCTTGACACCGTTTTTATACCATTGTTGGTCAAATTTTAAATACGAGAAACAAATCTCAACGGATGCCATCTATCGGATAATCCGAAATTAAAAATGTAATATGTGTTCATATATGCGATTATATATAATCATATATAATCTACAAAGATATAAATTCTATATCTTTGACAGATGAAATTATATATAATTATATATATAATTATATATTTTAGGATTTATACTTTTAGAAAATTTTATATTTATTTATATAAAAATATATTAGAGGAAAGGCCCCGATTATGAGATACCACATCTATTTTGTGTGATTGCCGGAAGTCTATGGGCAGAATTGAAAAATATAGTAGGTCATTTTGAAGAGAATTTAATAAGCTTTAAGATGCTGAAATGTAAAATTTAATTTAAATATTGATTTTTCTGAAAATTAGAGAAAAAGTGTGCAAGTAGAAACTTGCACATTGCTTTCTCATAGTTTGTAAGTGTGCAAGTAGAAACTTGCACATTGCTTCCTCATAGTTTGTAAGTGAGCAAGTAGAAACTTGCACATTGTTTTCTCATAGTTTGTAAGTGAGCAAGTAGAAACTTGCACATTGCTTTCTCATAGTTTTTAAGTGAGCAAGTAGAAACTTACACATTGCTTTCTCATAATTTGTAAGTGAGCAAGTAGAAACTTGCACATTGCTTTCTCATAGTTTGTAAGTGAGCAAGTAGAAACTTGTACATTGCTTTCTTATAGTTTGTAAGTGAGCAAGTAGAAACTTGCACATTGCTTTCTCATAGTTTTTAAGTGAGCAAGTAGAAACTTGCACATTGCTTACTCATAGTTCTTAAGTGAGCAAGTAGAAACTTGCACATTGCTTTCTGATAGTTTTTAAGTATACAAATTAGAAACTTACACATTACTTAATCAACATTTTATTTCGCTTACAAAGCTTCCTCTATGAGGAAGTTTATTTTTTCTTTGATATATAATTATTAGTAAATATTTTTTAATTTGGCTTCCTCATAGAGGAAGCTTTGTAAGCGAAATAAAATGTTGATTAAGTAATGTGTAAGTTTCTAATTTGTATACTTAAAAACTATCAGAAAGCAATGTGCAAGTTTCTACTTGCTCACTTAAGAACTATGAGTAAGCAATGTGCAAGTTTCTACTTGCTCACTTAAAAACTATGAGAAAGCAATGTGCAAGTTTCTACTTGCTCACTTACAAACTATGAGAAAACAATGTACAAGTTTCTACTTGCTCACTTACAAACTATGAGAAAGCAATGTGCAAGTTTCTACTTGCTCACTTACAAATTATGAGAAAGCAATGTGTAAGTTTCTACTTGCTCACTTAAAAACTATGAGAAAGCAATGTGCAAGTTTCTACTTGCTCACTTACAAACTATGAGAAAACAATGTGCAAGTTTCTACTTGCTCACTTACAAACTATGAGGAAGCAATGTGCAAGTTTCTACTTGCACACTTACAAACTATGAGGAAGCAATGTGCAAGTTTCTACTTGCACACTTCAAAACTATGAGGAAGCAATGTGCAAGTTTCTACTTGCACACTTAAAAGCTATGTGAAAGCAATGTGCAAGTTTCTACTTGCACACTTACAAGCTATGAGGAAGCAATGTGCAAGTTTCTACTTGCACACTTAAAAGCTATGAGGAAGCAATGTGCAAGTTTTTACTTGCACACTTAAAAGCTATGAGGAAACAATGTGCAAGTTTCTACTTGCATATTTTTATTACTTCATATTGCGAGAGTGCTATGTCAGCAAAAACTCTGTAAGATGCAGAGTGAAATCCTGCGCGATCTTAGTACCACCAGTTTTCAGCGAACGAGCTTTCGAATTGATAATTGTTTTCTGAGAATCCATTGCAACGCATAAGAGGAGCTGGAGATAGGGGTGTCTTTCAGGAAGTTCATGACGTTTGACGATTATCTCTTGGCTGATGCGTCGCTTGAACAGTGCGAATCTACTAGCAGGGGTCACAGTTATAATCTCAGGACTAGAAAAATCATCAAATTCGACAATCTGCCCAATTTCGCGATCGATTCGAACAAAAAAGACTTGATTGTCGATCACGCACAAGTAAATAAAAATTTAAATGTGATCCATGTGGAAAACCGGTTTAACCGGTTTTCTTTTAAGTAAGATTTTTGTAAATTTTAATTATGGTTTTTTAATAAACCAGTACTTTTCTGAAAATTTGATTGTTTTAAACTTAATTAAATCATAATTTTTTAAATTCTCAAATCATAGTTTAAGTCGACTGAACGAAAGCACAACCTGCTTCGCGCAATAGGACATATAACGTAATAATTATTTATTCTCTTCTGGGTGTCATCTTATTGAAC
>JASTWR010002285.1:0-22874 GCA_030770355.1 Harpagoxenus sublaevis
GTTCACATATAAACTCACGCATACACCAACACATACATGTGACGCCGCCATGACAGGGGCTAACACCACTGGCGCCATCTGCCCCGAGCTTTGCTGAACATTCTAATTGCTCCAGTGGCCCGTGGAGTTGACCGCGCAATTCATGCGAATTCTTCTTCGCGATTTCTAGACACACATCCAGATACTCGCGATCAAATGTCACGCGAGTATCGGGCGGATTGTAGTCTCGCGAAATTGTACGCATTTCCTGCATCGATTTTCCATCCGAACGTAATGAAGCTCGAGTCGTGCAAATGATTTGACATCGGGAGTGCCGTTGCCGTATAGGTACAGTTATTCATGCATTCGCAAGAAATATAATAGTGAACTGTGTTCTAGCGAATGTTGAGTGAGCGTCATGGAAGGATGGCCACGGAGGGATGAGACATAAGGAGGAAAAGGTCTAGGGAGGTGTCAACAAAGCAATCACGAGGTGAACAGTTATTTAATTTATCATTTACTTGTGGACTTAAACGGTTTTTCTCGCGAGAATCACACGACAGCAATGAGTATTCCACGCATCGATTACAGTAATATTACGTATAACATTTTAGCATATAAAATATATATATTTTTTACATTTGAGAGCTTTAAATATTTAATAAAATATTATAAAATTCAATTTTTTTCTTAGCAATTATTAATATGTAAAATTTCAAATTTGCAACAATAATAGATACAATATGTAAAATATTCACAAACTTTTTGATATCTGAATGCATTTATTCCTTGATTATCAATATATTTAAAAAAGTACAATTACCAGTTAAGTGTATAGGAGAATATACATATTGTAGATATATTAAAGAACTTTTTCGGAAATTTATAATAATTTTTATATCTAATTGAATAATAAATAAGATAAATAAGATGTTCAATGCGCGCGTAAAATTATGTACCTAATAAATCGGTTATTTATATGTTTCAGAAAATATCCACGCGGGAAGATGTATATCGTCTCATCGAGGGAATCCTACAAAATCAACCGAGAAGCCTGAGAGGAGGACGAGGAGGCCTCGGGAGGCATCGGGCCCAGCATACCAACTTTACAGTAAATATTATTTTTTTAAATGTAAAAGTAATTTTTCTCTCTTTTATTCTTGGTCGGTTTTATTTCACTATAATTTAGAAATAATAATTAGAAAAAAGTAATTTGTGTGAATTTTTATAAGTTTTGTTTTGTGAAGAGATCTCTTTTGTTAAAATGTATAATTATTTAAATAAGTAGCTAATGGAATAATGGAAAGATATTCGCGTAAGAAATATTTAATTGAATTGTTAATTTAAATGTTTCAGACCATAACGATGCGGAAGACACGAATTGAAGGCCTCTGCAGCACCAAAGCCCTAGACGCGCGCCTAATAAAAAAATCTGCCACTAGTACTGCTTCTTCTTCTCATAATGCGAATAAGCGACAAGTTCTTCAAATAACCTTCGTGCAATCGTAGCGTTACTGGCCATCACAGAATGGCGTAACGCGTGTACGTGCGACATTTCTATTAACTTCATACAATAGTTTCGTGAGATTTTAACTTCGTGCGATTGTAGTACTACTTATAGCAATATTGCAACAGTAATTACGATAAATTTGCTACAGATTGATTATATACCTACATAAGCTAATCGAGAATTATGGTATTTATATATTTTAGTAATTAAGAATATTTATGCATTATAATAAATTAGCAGTGATCACGATAAACTTTGTTTTAGCCGCGATCACTGCTTGTAATTGCTTTGTAGATTTGATTAGAAACGCGAAATTTTTATAGTTAGTGTTGTGATTGCTATACTTAGGATGTGCATGAGTCAATTAAAATATGCAGTAGAATAATTAGCAGTGATCGCGATAATTTCTCTTTTAGCCGCGATTACTGCTGTAATGGCTTTGTAGATTAGAAACGCGAAATTTCTATAGTTAGTGTTATGATTACTATCTATATTTAGGAAATTATGTGCATGAATATGGTAAAATATAGTAATTAGCAGTGATCGCGATAATTTCTGTTTTAGCCGCGATCACTGCTTGTTTTGTAAATTAGGAACACAATATTCCTGTAGCTAATGTTATTGCAATGTATACAGTTTAATATACAAATATATAAATACCTATATTAAAAAATATATAATACCTATATTTAATATAATACATTTAAGATGATATTCATGACTTAATTGGAATATGCAATAAAATAATAAATATTCTGTCAACTAAAAACATAAAATCAGTGCGATTAATGTTGCAATTAACTACGGTTACAACAATCTTATCATAACTAAATTATTTCAAATTATTAACAATATTGCGAAAAAATAGGAGTGTAGTGTTGAGAGTTTTGCGAAAAGTATCAGTGGCAGAATTTAATAATTCAAGGCCTTCTAGGTTATTTAATTTATAAATTCTTTTAATAATAATTAAGGCGCGCGTCTATTTTAACAGAAAATCTGCAATTATGCTGTTTCTCGCCGACATATGTATACATCGAAAAACGTCTCATTTCCAGGTATGTGTTCAGCAAAAAATTTATTATTATAAAAATTTGTTTCTATACATATATTATACCTTGAGATTTTTTTACTCGAAAGGAATCATATGTGGAAAGTAAGATATATTATTGAGTCAGATTTTATAGTATAACAAGTGTATTAATGACGTTTATGTACAACGTTTACACGACGATACAGAAAACATGCCCGCATGTTTACACCGTTACGTATAATACAACAATATTATCTGGAAGTCATTAAAAAATTAATATGTCATTATTGATACGGCAGTTATAGCGAAGAAGTATATGCCAAGGTAATTAAAAAAAAGCATATTAATATTATAAATGTACGTAGACATTGTGACATAAAACAGCAAATTCCATATTTTCCGCGGAGATATGTACATACACTGTACAGCTGTGCATTTACGATTTCTCAGAATTAATGCGCTAATGTAATTATTTTGCGAGTACATGTAAATTAAAAATACAGCTCTCCACAAATCTGCATTGCACATCGCAGTAACGCAAGGATTAATGAAATCTATTATTGCGTACGTGGTGCGAGAAATTAAGAGAGAAAAATAGAAGGAGAAATATTTAAATCATTATATAATATAACATAATTTTCATTTAACGCATCGTGTTGACGTGCAATGAAAGCGCAGTGAAAAAACTAATCTAATGGTTATATAAGCATTTTTCCGCACTTCTTATGATAGTCAGATTTATTAATAATTGTCATAGGGCTGTTGGCACGTTTTACTCATCTAGTCAGTGTTTCCTTAAAGCCGAATCGCGCGCGTATTAGATTAAATAAAATATACTTTACAATTTTAATTAAATATATTTTAGTAATACTATATGATTCGCATTCTCGTTATTGAACAACGTGCCTCGCAGATCTAGAGATAGTTGCAATGAGTTAGATTCTATAATAATTAATCGAAATACCATATATTTTTATTAGAACTCTCGCAAGCTACCGGGTACATACAATTTATAATGTACACGTAAAAGTATAAAATGAAAACTGGCCGCCGATAAAATAAAGATTAGATTTCATTAAGCCAAAGCGAGCCAAAGCATTAAATTAATGTGCATCGAGACACACGCCTATTTTATTAAGAACAATGAAATTATCTGGAATATATTATCTTGAAATATGTTCTTGTATCGTGATATTAGTTAATTATGTTCATTTTTAACTTATATACATATATATTTCATATTTCGCCCCAGGACAACGAAATCTTAACGGTCGACGTTGTTTACGCAAGGTCGTCCGCGCGGGGTCGCGCGCGAGGAGGTCGCGCCGAGCAGGGATCGCGCCGCGCTATCATTCAGTCACCGAATTTCGAGCCGGCTGGCAGCAGCGAGAGTCGCTCCGTGTTTCGTATTACTTTACGGTATCACTTTCCGAGACATGATCACGATGAGTGTCAGGATAAAATACTATTAATACTATCAATTCGTACACGTTTATTAATAATCGTTTAGTAATAATTGTAATGATAGAAAAATAATTAAGATACTAATATGATAACGCATCGATAGCAATCTAATCGATAGAATCTTTCGAGAGACGAGACAATCAGTTCCTTAATTTTACACAGAGAAACGATGCGTAAATCAGTTTTATGTCTCATTACTGCTGCATGATGCTCGATTTTGTGACGCCCGATCTCAGAGAGAGATCGCGTCTTTTACTATCTATATACGTATATAAATCCCGCGACATACGTAGCATAAAATATTACTGCGGCCGTAATTCACTTTCCGCAAAGAATGCATTACCCAACGTTTTCCGTTAATTCTGTTGGAAAACATGCATTTTACGGGGTTACGCGCCGTGCACGGGGATACTCGGACGACGTAATAATTGCGACGATAAAAACAGTACTTATACGCAATTTGCGAGTCCGTAAAAGGCTCGGCGATTGAATAACGAATAAGAAGTTTGATGCGCGTAAGGATTATTTAATATGAAACCATTTATTTATACCTATGTTTCAGAAGATAACGACGCGGATAGTGTCGCATCGAAGGAATCCAAACTGACAACCCGAGAAGATAGCCTGAGACGAGGACGAGGCCTAGGAGAGACATCGGGCGTCGCGGTCGGCGTAACAACTTTTCGGTAAATATAACACTTTTATTTTGTTTAAAAGTAATCTCTTTTCCTGTTTATCCTTCAGTCATTTTATTTTTTCATGATTTAGAAATAATATATTAGAAAGTAATTTATGTGAAATTTTATAAAAGTTTAGTTATTATATTCTATTTTGATTTAAATAAACAGTAGGACAAGAAACTTTTAGTCGTAAAATAAAAAAAAAGATCTTATACTTAAGAGAGAGAGATTTTAAAAATCATTTAATTATTTTAAATATTTGCTTAAAGTATGAATATAAAATTTAATGAGCAAAATAGATATCCTTTAAAATATTAATTATTTTGAGCGTTGCTATAAATTGGATTTTATATTTTTTGTTATAGGATAAATCGTAGTTTACATCGTAGTCTACAGGATTACATCTCCGCTGCACTATAGAAACTGTTTCGGGAGTGTCGCACAAGTAATCGCGCGATCGTTGCATTATGTCATTATGACAACCGTTTCGGGAGTGCCGTACAAAGTATCGCGCGATAGTAATTGTCCGCGTTTTCGCGAGTGTTGTGCCAAGTGTCTACGATCTTGACAGCCGAGGAGCCTGAGAGGAGGAGGAGGACTAGAAGAGGCATCAGGCACCGGCGCGCAGCGGAGCAACATATACGGTAAATAATTTATTTATATACATATTTTATATTTATGATGTGGATGGGATTATCTTAATGTCAAATAAATAAGTTATTATAAAATTTATAATAAATTTATATATATTTTATTATATATGATATAGACTATTTATTATAGATAAGATCATATTTTATATTATTTAAAGATTACTATGATATTTAGTGAAATTGAGTATTTTATTTTATAATATATAGATTTAATATATAGAACTTATGATACGTGGTATTTTGCTTAGTAACTTATAATTTAGTGCTCTGTAATATTTTTTTTAATATTACTGCTACAACTATTGATTCTTTTTCTGCTCTGCTTTAATTAGACTTTATATTTGCTTGTTACAGAATTATCGTAGCGACGTTGCGCATCGGTCGGTGAGTGATGAATAAATTTTTATAGTTTAGGTAACGGATCTATGACAATTACGTCAAATATGTGGCAGAGATGTTTCTTTTAAATTACCACAATACATTATTACATATCTTACATTTCATAGATCCGCTGCCTTAAAATATATTGACTGGAACAGATTAGGTTTTGACATTTAATCCTGGATAAATCACATATATTGATTTATTATGCATGCATTCTATCATGGAATAAATAACATTAATGTATATAGAATTAAACAAAAAAAATGAGATACCTAATCAAATATGAATAGAATTAATAAATAGATAATTACAATTTGTATATATTGTATTGCATATGTATATATTAATAGTATTCCATGATAGAATAAAATTCGCAATATTTGTTACTGTGAGTAACAAAGACTTTATTTTATTCTCCCATTTGTGTTCTCTTTCAAAATATTTCCAGGATTAAATGTTACATAAATTGGTGCAAAAATGTAAAATGTATCATACTTACGGATTTTTCAGCAAGCATACATAACGATTAAAATTATATAAACTGTTTAAGAAAATCCTTCATGTATATTTACGATCATTAGTTGAAATTATTTATTTTTATAACACGCCAATTTTAACCTAAACTTTCCTAGTCTGTAGATATAAGGTACAGATAACTGGTTCTTATACCAGTTAAAGCGATATGACGTGAGATCTAATAAATGTTATCTCGTAAAACAGAAAAATTTTGTGTAGCGATTATTTTAAAGTTTAATTTCGTGTATTTAATGTAAATATTTGATTTTGAAAAATATAATTATAATAACGTGATAATATAGCAAAATTCATATTGTATTCGCTCGATGTACGAAATATTCACATTAGCATAATATTGTGCGGGAAATTTATTATTCCTTTTGGATCTCACGTCATTAATTTTTTATTTTTCACCCTTTTGAGGTGAGATTTGATATTCGAAACGATAAATCGAAAATATGGGCCTTCTCAGTTCGCGTTTAATTTTTACTCACTTTCTTCGCATTGTTATTAAAGTCCTACATGCCATTTAAAGTAAAGTTTTCTATCATTCGCGAAAAGTAATTGAATTTATACGGATTATACGCGGTTGATTAAGATCTTTTTTCAACATTAAAAGCTTTTGATTAATTAATATTTCTTTTATTTTTAATCAGAGATGTTATCGCGTGTAAATTACAGTATATATAAGATAATAATATATTTAAGACGTTAGTAAATCTGTATTTAATTAATTTTTAATGTGCTATAAATGGCCCTTCGCGACGCGGTCGTGTTTCGCGGAATGTGAGAGCGTAAAATCATTACGCTCATCTGCTGCTGGCTACGAGCGACCGGCAATGAAAGGAGTATTCTCCATTTGTCTCTGGCTATGCCGCCAGTGTGGATTTGGCGAGAGAAGAAAATCTACGAAGGTAGGTTGGTGCCCAACACCACCAATATAGGTATTATATATGTACATGTTTCGTGCAGGTAAGACTGCGCATTCTTGCACATATGTGCATGTCATCGGAGACAGAAACGTGACGTTCTCCATATTAATCATTATTAACCACAAACTTAAATCTTTCTTAAACTTAATCTCGGGTAATTGCGGTCGCGACTAATTAACCTAATAAACTAAATAAAAAATAAAGTAAATAAACTAATAAATACGGGTGGGAAGAAATATATGTGATGAGTTAGGTAAATATTATAGGAATATAATTAGGAATATCAGGGAACATATAGGTAGGAAATACATATATAAACATTATATAAATAAATAAAAAGTTCGAGTAGGTATTAGGGCCACCCGAGGGATTAGTTATATCGAATAATTAACGTAATATAAATTCAATTATGTAAATTTTAAGTATATATTGTAGTTATGTAACATTACATCGAATATTATATCTAGTTCTAATTATCTAATTATAATTATGTAATAAATTGTTTAATTTATTACAAGGTACGTAATTTTAGAGTACCTATATTATAAATAATTTTGAAAAATCAAATCGTAATTTTGTAAGATTCAAATTCCCAGTGTTTAAGATCTCAAATTTTGCGAGCGAGAAGCTTATATTACTTGATCGTTGATTTAGCATTCAAACTTTGTTTATAAAATTATAAAATTAATAATAATTGACGATAATCTTAGATACGCAAATTTTGAACAAAGATAAATTGATAAATATTCTAAAAAATTATAAAAAACTTATTAAACGCGCTAATTTAGCGATTTTTGTATTATCGACATTATCGTACCTACGTCTTCTGTCGATTTGTGCAATATATCTGGCATTAGTAACACATAATTTGTATCACATAATTTCTCAATTTTATTACAATCTTTCTTACAAATTTTCATTGCAATAATTAAATTATAATTAATATTACATTATAATTAAGTAACATTATATAATATTACATACTTATGTAATAATATTACATATAAGTTTTTTATAATTTTTTAGAATATTTATCAATTTATCTTTGTTCAAAATTTTGCGTATCTAAGATTATCGTCAATTATTATAAATTTTATAATTTTATAAACAAAGTTAATGCTAAATCAACGATCAAGTAATATAAGCTTCTCGCTCGCAAAATTTGATATCTTAACACTTGGGAATTTGAATCTTACAAAATTACGATTTGATTTTTCAAAATTATTTTCGAAATTCGTGATATGAAATGATCACAATTCGTTATTAATCGGAATACGCGATATGGTAAAATGCGAATCGCTATCTAAGTTTTTATCGCTGCCCTTTGCGTCAGGTGGACGTTAAGAAATACGTTCGTACCGGTGGAGAGTCGTAGCGATTTTCAACGTGGAGAGTAATTTAGTTTGGTGCCCCGTTGAAGATTGAAGACCCCTGTTGCAGAACCAGAATTAATCTCTAATTTTCTTCTATCTCGGATCCCCTGAAAGCAGTGGTTTCGGTGCGAGTACGCGATGTCGATTCGCGAAATTAAATAGAACATTTTAAGAGATCTTATTCTTCTCAATAAATATTCTCTCATTAACGTTAATATTATATCAGTCATGCTTCTGTCATCAGTTTTTAATAAGATAAATATATATCATATATATTTAATTATAAGAAAGAAATGTACTTTAATAATGGGAGAATATTTCAATAGTGTAACCATACGGAATGCAATGATTTGAAAACGATTGTCGTTAACTCGCTGCCGAAATGACCGCTATCGGGGAGCAATCCGGAAGATCTGGGATTCATTCCTTCCTGCAGCGGGGGCCCTCGACGTACAACGGGCTTAATTTTTTAAATATTCTTTTAATTTTATGGGGCTCGGTAAATCAGGGTATATTGAGCTCACTTTCCATCTTGAGAATCGTTCTTCTCTACGTCGGCAACTGACGGGCGCGTATCACCCGGCGGAAGAACTTGCTCTGATCAAACCGTTGGATCAGTTATCCCTTTTCTAAACACGATGGTAACGTGTTTTTTCCTGCAATTTTTTTATTTGATGGTTGACTTGCACCTCAAAATTTTTCATATTTTTTCCATAAAGAAAATTTAATAATAAAAAATTTAATGTTATTTTTTGAAATATTTACAATTGTTAAATACTCATTCTAAAATATGAATTTTTGTATTTTTATATTTTTATAATATAAACTTAATAAAAGTTGGACTATTACAATCCATTAATTCGGAATAAGAACTTGAAAATAATTCAGCTGATTCTCGATTTCGGACAAAAAAGTGCATCTATTTTTTGTTTTACATTCGATATCAGCACATCATTATTATGTGTTTCATCAATCTGCTAATAAAATTTTAATAGCATTATTTATGTATTATTCATAAAATTTATAAAATTTAACTAATATTTAACGTTTAAATAAAGCTAATATGTGTATTTATATTCCCTTGAAGCTATATAATACTATATAAAGACAGTATATATATAATTAAACGTCCTTTTAGTTATTTCTACATATGTATTTAATTATTGTTATATATATTTAATTCTTGAAGAAATTTTATGCAAATTATTTATTACATAAGATTGCATTTTATGTGTAACACAAAGAAATGTACTATCCATATTTCTTTTACAATATTTGTTGTTACGTACCTTTAGGAGTGCACACTTTCTTCGAATAAGAAGAAACTAGATATATGTATATTCAAGAACTTTTTGATCATGGGATACCATGCTACATAGTCTGTCTCTCGTTGTAAATATTTCGTTAGTTCCAAGAAAGTGGACAAGGAAAGTTGTCCATTCATCAGAAAATAAAATGCATCATCGATAATTTGAGCACGATTAAGCTCATGTATTTTTGTATATTTAGATGTTCTTAAATAATGGGCAATATACCCGGCCCCAAGAAATAGCATCGTAATTAACACGATAATACCCTACCATACATTAAATAAGTTTTGGTTACATGCTAATATGTAATTACATGTAACGCAATTTAATAAGAAATGTTTACAAATGTCAATATTTATATAATGTTTAAAGTAAATTTAATATCAAAAGAATTTGGTCATATTTTAATTTAAAAGTGCATATTACAAATTATTAACTAAAACACTATATGTATGTGTAATTATTTTAAATGACAATAAAGAATAATCTCGAATCTGAGCTCAGAAAACAGAAAACTTCCAACAGTTGCAAAATAAACGTTCTGCTGAACACGGCCTGGTACCTATGTGTCTAGTGTGGTTAGATTTGCCGAGATTGCGCTCGAGTTCTTGCGTCCGCAGCATTCCGTGTTCCGTCTCTTCTGAAAGTTCAAACCAGCTCAAACGCTGTCGCTGTCAAAAGACCACGGACGGACGGACCACGGACGTGGAGTGGAGACCAGTGGTGACTCACTGGTGACACTGGTGACTGGTGTGGTGAGTGCCGAGCCGAGTGGACAGTGGACACTGGACTGTGAGTGTGGAGTGGTGTGGAGACGGAGACCGTGGAGACCGTGGAGACCGTGGAGTGCGGAGTAAATCCGGCTGGCGGCTAGTTAATTGTGTGCATTGCATGTTGCATGTTTCACATATGTATCCGTGAAAAGTGACGAATTTACGGGGGGACTGGGAGTGAATTTCGATACCGCGCTGTCGGCTGTCGCGTGAGCCATCATGGACGACATACGAAATAATCGCGAGGTTATAACAGTGTTATTTCTGTGTCTACTCTGGTACGTGGTGTCCAGCAGCAGCAATGTCGTCGGCAAGATGTTGCTGTCGGAATTCCCGTATCCGCTCACGGTGACCATGGTGCAATTGACCTCGATCACCGTCTACTCCGGCCCGTTCTTCAATTTGTGGGGCGTAAGGAAGTACTCGTCCAACATAACGTGGAGCTACTATCTCCGGCTAATCGTACCCCTAGCTCTGGGCAAGTTTATCGCCAACGTGTTCAGCCACGTCAGCATTTGGAAAGTACCCGTATCTTACGCTCACACTGGTATGTCTATATACTAGTATAGAGCTCTATATGCCGCACATTAAACATAACACATAACACATAACACATAACACATTGCTTTTGGCAGTCTAGAGTCTAGTCTAGTCAGTGTGTCAGGTGCATATATCGCGTACGCCGTACATACATCACATCTGACATCATACCTCACATTCTCACAATGCCTTACATTACACATAGCTCACATCACTTGTCTTGTCATAGACTACCGGCCAAAAGTTTCCGATCATTATGATTAATTGAAAGATTGAAAGTGTCTGCTATATGAAATCAAACTTATGCATTATAATCTAATCATATTTTTATTATTATTATTTTTTCATTGTTTTATAATGCAATGAAAAATAATATCAAATGTTTGAAAGTTCTACAAAAAATATTTTTTACAAAGTAGAGAGAGAGTGTTAGACACTTTTTTCGTCAAAGAAGCCACCCTTACGTTTAATCACTTTTCTTACTATTCTAGGTAATCTAGCAACAAGTCTATGTATTTTTTCCGACAAAAGACTTCTAGAATAGTCCACAGTTTTGGAAAAAAGCAACGAACTTAAGATCTTTAAGACTGTATAGTCTATTTTCTTGAAATAAAATAATGCTATGTTAATTACAACTGTGCTAAATATAAAGCTTCTATTTACTTTTAAATTCAGCAAAAATATTGAGGCATGAATCAGACTTTTAAGTTTTAAGTAGCGTTGCACTGGAATATTTTAAATTTTATATGTGTCTCTCTCATATTTTTAGCCAGCAATGCACATCATATGTCACACTCTTTGAAATTACATGCCCCTATATACACATAATAGTGGCTTTCCTATAAGCAAATTTTCAGATAAAAAATGCTGCTGTAAACATGACTTTCTTATTTACTTTGCGAGTGTGTTTATATTAAAAGTAATTGAGAGAATATTTATATCACACTGTTTTATTTCTTTCTATTTTACTGCAAATAAAAATTAATTAAAACATTATAATTTGATTCATATAATACGATATTACTACTTTATACTAATGTAGAGGTACAATGAATTATTGTAAAATAGCAAACTCCAATTGCGCTGCAGTAGTGCAGTATCAATAAAGCGATGATTTTGCAGCAGAGCTATTTGTAGCTTTATGTCCAGCTCAACCATAACATATTGTTTAATAGCGAGCTCAGCAATCTTCGTGGGCTGCCCACAGAAAATTAAACGTAACTGTTGTTTATCAAATATTCGATATGTTTGATACCAACAAACGAAATTAACAGGGACATTAAACATTGAACATAAAACATTGATGATACGTTATATTCAAGTTGCATAGTTTTATTTTCTTGTCTTAATTTCATATCATATAAATATAACAATTTGTGTAGAAATGTGGTAGATTTTCTCTCTCTCTCTCTCTCTCGCTCTCTCTCTCTCTCTCTCTCTCCCCCCCCCCCTCCTCTCCCTCCCTCCCTCCCTCCCCCTCCCCCCTTTCTTTTATTCTATACCACTTTTGTTTTAGTTTTAGCTATATGTATATTAACCGAAATTTGGCTCTGTCCCAGTGAAGGCTACAATGCCTCTTTTCACGGTAGCTCTATCAAGAATAATACTTCGGGAGCAGCAAACGTGGAAAGTATACTTGAGCCTTGTGCCGATAGTCGGCGGCGTAGCCGTGGCCACCCTGACGGAGCTTAGCTTCAACATGATCGGCTTGATAAGCGCCTTAGCATCCACTATGGCGTTTTCCTTGCAAAATATTTATTCGAAAAAGGTAATCAGTATGGACGAAAAGATTCTATATCTCATGTTTATATCTCACACACACATATATTTCTGTTTAAATCTTGCAACTTTTGACCTGCAGGTGCTACATGACACAGGAATACATCACTTGCGGCTACTGCATATACTCGGCCGTCTAGCTCTATTCATGTTCTTACCAATTTGGATTGTGTACGATTTACGCAGCTTGATGTACGAATCGATGACAAAACCGTCCATAGACATAAGCTATTATGTATTAGGGTTATTATTTTTAGATGGTATACTTAATTGGTTTCAGAACATTATTGCGTTTTCTGTATTGTCCATCGTGACCCCTCTAACATACGCAGTGGCGAGCGCTAGCAAGCGCATATTTGTGATAGGAGTAACATTACTCGTACTTGGCAATCCAGTTACATGGCTTAATATATTTGGTATGACTATGGCCATATTAGGGGTATTGTGTTACAATAAGGCTAAGTACGATCAGAGAATAGAAAAGCAGAAGACGACGATTCTTCCGAAATATTATAACGCCACACAGAACGGTAATGGCAGTTCCTTCATGGTAAATGGATTTACCGGTAGACATCAATTATTTGCAGTCTAGTCTTAATTGATAATTTTATATTCTGACAAGTTCATGTGAGTTTTCTGAATCGGAGAGAAGTCTAATTCTTTTTTCTGTAACTTTAAACTAATTTTAACAAATTACCACGCACTATTACAAATTATTACGATGGTATTATTGACCAAATACGATGAAGAAACTCATATGATGAATTACTTCTAACAGTATGTATGTGCATATGTGCGCGCGTGTTTAACACACGTGCGTGCGCACGGAAGGAATTATCTTGTATTCCGAAAAAGTATCGAAACATCTAAATTAACATTTGATATCAAAAGGCCTGTTCTATTTAGCTGAACTTCTTGCACAGTTTATCTTTGCTCTTTTTCTCTTCAACGTTAAAAAAAGAGGAAAGATGAACCGTGCGAGAAGTTCATCTAAAAAGAACAGGCTTATAAATTAAATGTGTGAAAAAAATGTTTGAAAGAAATGTTTTAAATGAAAATTTTACCAAGGAAATATAATGTGGGCAATAAATATTTTATGATATATATTTTTTACGAGATATTAACATATTTTAAGTAAATTTATAATACTCTTTTACAATACTTTTGATTTTTTTCTTTTAATATTTTTACATATAGATTATTAAAATATCATAAAAATTAGATAGATAATAAATAGTAAATAAATAATGCCTTCAGCTATCAGCGAGTATTCTGATATATCTTGATATAAAATATCTTGACATAAAAATAACTTGTAAAGTATTCACCCGATAAATAAATTGAACTCTTATATGTCTAACTAATTGTAAGATTACTAAGAATAATATTGCGATTTTATTCTTAAAAATATCGTTATTTCTTCTCATAAAAAATACATATAAAAACTTTGTTGCGTGCATTATAATTTTCTCGTAAAGCTGACATACAAAACGGTTCTTTTTTTTCATGCTCTATTTTCGATATATTTGGTGATCTATATATTTTTTCTTCATTATATGAGTGCGTGCACATGCGTAAATATAAATTTATATACATATATATATATTTTTTCTTTTCTTTGTATAAATGTTATAGAAAGATGTAACCCACATTTTTCGAGTTTAGTGTGAAAACTACTGTTTTCTAGATAATTATATTCTATATTTTCGTACCATGATCGCGTAACAAATTCTGTTTAGTTTCTCAACTCTGAAGCTAAACCTGCTGCATAAGATTGCTGCTGATTGCACAAATCAAAATTATTGTTTTTAGCTAATTGCTGGTCCAATTAGCCTTAACTACGAATCTGACTACATTCCTCAAAATCACTTTTATTATTATGAAAAACATGTACTCCATTTTTGACATTCAAAAGTGTCTTACGTTCGAGATATATATTATTTATTAGCGTATAACATAGAGACTTATATTGTATATATTACATTGTCTTCTAAATGATTGCATCTTCTGAACTGTTCAAATACAACAGGTTTATATTATACTCGCGCGATTCAAATGTTGTACAGACTACGCTCAACGCTTTTTCGATTTTATTTATATTTTCTAAATTATTAGTCCGTTTTGAAATAAAAAGAATTTAGATACGTTTTTAAACGCCGATGATATGCAGTGTTCGCGGGTTATTGTATAGAGAGTGTGCGTGCATGCGAATGGAATTGTACGTAGGAGAAGATGTTCTAGCAGAGAAAATCAATCTATACATTTATTTTTATAAATAAAATACACATGTGTACAAAAATATAATGAAAACATTTAATACTCGAGCCAGCGCTCATATATAAAATTACAGTCGCGTTCCAAGAATGCAACTATCAGTATCAACAACATCCACATTTATTCTCATTGATCTCTAAAATATATCCGTTATAAGAGCTATTACAGTTAAAGAATAAATTCTGAAATACCTAGTATATTAACAGATAAAATTGGATTGCAATGATACTGACAGTTTAATCGCAGGTGGTGATTGTTGTAGCAATCTACAAAGTTTTCACGATGTTTTGCGGAGACAATGATCTCGCTACAGTTAGATCTAAACGCGGTCCGGCTGCTGCAATGAGCGGAACGGCCAAACAACAATCGCAATCTTCCGTGCTGGTTTCATTCACTCGGAGAATCCTGTCGTACGGCCGCAAAATGCCATCGCATGGTCCGCCAGGGCGCAAACGATTTATGTAAACGCCACGTTCGTAAAGACCATCCGACACTGAAAAGCCAAAATCTTCATAGACTGGATCCTTATGAAGCGACACATGTACTATTTGCTGGGACCTATTGGAACCATTGCTGCGTTCTTGTGCCCTGAATTTTATAAAAGAAGAGAAAACGTTACACGAATGAATAATTGCTGTCGAAAAAAAAAATCTTGATTGTGAGCTAATTGATTTTGATACCCCGGATAAGATGGTATTGATAAATCTAATTGTCCACTGTCCGTAGAAGCGCTATCCCAAAGTCTCAATATTTCCGGCATAGTACCACTACTGTCTCCCAATTCGCCCCAAGAATCCACTGCACTGTCCACACTAGGAAGACTCTCTCTGCCTGAGCGTAACGCGCCATTCGGAAATTGCGCCTGGACCGTATCGCTTCCTATGCTGGGCTCTCTGCAATAATCTCTGCAAAAATCTTCTTTCAGACCTTTTTACCGAGATTTTTTTGGAGCAGTCACTCTTTAATCCTTTGAATTCCAAAACTTTGGATTTGTTCTTTATTTTCTATCAGAAATATTTGATTAGATAACAGATTAAGATAGATTATTTTTTTCATTAAAGACTGCTGGACATGTTCAAGAGTTTTTTAAATATGTTGTACTCCTACTCTCTCTATTCTTCTTATATTGACAAAATAAATTTATTTTTGCCCTATTTTTCTAAAATGAACTATCGTTTGTGTTCTAATTTCAGCATTTATTTCTTAATATATATAATTATTTCTTTCTAGCATGATCTATTCTAAAGTTATAATTATACAATTCAACAAAAAGAATCTAAAGAAAGAAATAATCTTTTTTTTTGTGCTTATGTAATTTTGGATTTACAAATGGTTCAGATTTTCGAGAAATTTGAAGTTAATAGGATTATTTTAATACAATTTGTCATTCTACAGCTATAATTTACCGAAAAAGTTTTATTTTATTTAAAATTAAATGTATTATTAGAATTTTCAACTATTAAAAAAATTCTATTATAAACTATTATGAACTATTTATCAACTATTATGAATTTTTAAATATTGAATCTATTATGCAAAATTTTTTGTATTTCGCACTCATTAATCACATAGATTCTAGAGTGAATCTGACGCCCAACTTTATAAAAAATTCAAAATAAGTTCTTAAATGAAATTTATCGTGACCACATTTTGCCTAAAATAAGAAAAATGTTCAAAGGACTAACTCTTTTGTAAATGTTTTACATGTCATTGAATAGGTACCTTATTTCCGTATTAGGATCTGGCTTTCTAATAGTTAAAGCAACTACCGATCCGCCGGGTCGATGCAACAATTGAGCGGCTTGTCTCAAGTCTCCGGCATCCAGTTTCTGCCCATCTATCGCAAGCAACCTATCTCCAGACGCTAAACTGCCAGTTCGATAAGCGAGCGATCCTCGACGGACCTCTGTGATTACTAGATCCTCGTTTACTGTGAGACCCAGATCGGGCTGGCCGCCTAATGGCCTGGCCACTCTCACCGTGAAGATTCCGGAACTCGGCACCACAGATCCACCAACTTTGTATTCTATCACTAACTCGATCTGATTATGTTAAACATACGAAAATAATTAATAAGAACACATTTTATACTGTACCTACATACTTTTAGCAGAAATTTTCTACGAAAACTCAAAGCAAAGAGAGACATTTACCATCTGCGATGTCTCCAATATATTGATTACTTCTGACGGTTGCAAATCGCGTAATATTCTCCGGTTGATCGCGATGGCCTTGTCGCCAGGCAAAAGGATACCGCTTCGTTCCGCCGGACCACCAGCTTCCAGCAGGCTCACTATATAATTCACGTGATCTTCGGCCAATTTGAGGGCAAGACCGAAACCCCGATGATCCGGCCGGAGAACGACCGTCAAGCTCTCTTTCATTTGCAAAGTCTGATTTGAATTTTGCTGGGCCTGTGGCTGCGCCTTCCTTTTGACCGTTCTCGTACTAGGTGGTCGCGGTAATATCTGCAGTCTGGCGATACGACAACTTTCAGAATTATTTCTAAGCAGCTTGGCGGCAGTTATTGCATTCTGAACAGGCGTTTCGTCCACAGCCAACAGTCGATCCCCTGCCTGCAATGCACCACACCGATCCGCCGTACTCGCCGGACGAAGGCTGTCAATGTAGACTCCACTTGATGTCTCTCTTACAGTTAAACCAAGCTCTCCTGAAGAATTTCAATTTGTATTTCAATTTAATCTAATGTCTACTCTAAGACTAAATTCGTCTTTCCTTGACTCACTCTTGCACTAAAAGTATTCACAAGCTATCATCGTTTGACTTACAAGAGAATATCAATCCGGAAATTCTGGTTTGAATAAAACTTTGCATGTACACTGCCGACCAAAGATTTAAGATTATTAATTGAAAATGTCTACTATATATAAAGTAAAATCAAATTTATGAATTACAATTTATAATATATCTTTATTATTTTATTTATTGTTTTATAATAAAATGAAAAATGGTCTAACACAATAAGATGATTGAAAGTTCTACAAAAAATATTTTTTACAAGATGAAAAAAGTATTAGACACATTTTTTCTCTAAGTAGCTTATACCCTTACATTTCATCACATATTTTATTAATTTAGGTAATTTATATAGTTGCAAATTTAATTTTTATTTTTTATTAGGACGGAAAACTCTTCTATCCATCTTCTAAAATAGACCTCCACAGCACATTTTTGAAAAAAGGTTTTATAAGCGTAATCAATTTTCTTGACATTAAACAATGCTATGTTAACTGTGCTAACTATAATGCCTATTTACTTTCAAATTGAGTGAGCAAAAATATATTAAGTTCAGTAAAGCATGAATGGGACTATCACTAAAATATATTTTTAAACTTTATATATGTGACTTTATGTGTACGTATATAATTTCAAACTTTTGACTTTAGCAGTGTAGACGTGGGCTAAACAGATGATATTAAAAATGTTTAGGTAATTGGTATCAAAAAAGCCGTAAGAATTTTTTTTTTCGTATTATTTATAGTGCAAACTTACCTCTCATATAAATTTCAAAGTGAATAATATTTGACATCACCCTCGACGTGAAATATTACATTGTTTACAACCTGTAAGAACAATTTTGTCCCGCTTGCCAGGTGTAAGAAACGTTATTTCATAAATTATTTATTAAAAACTAACTAGCAAATAAGTTTCAAGGTGAATAAAATTTGACACACCCTCTGCTTTATTTTCCCACTCCCCCGCAGGGGTTGTCTCACCCTCCAGGTGTAAGAAATGACTTTTCAATATTAGAAGGATGTACTCTATCGAATATACAATAGGGTTTCCCGATGAATAAGATCTGACACAAATTTTGGTCGCGGGCTCCCGGTCTATGATATCTTCAAGGGCAAGGAGCCAAAAATCACAGGGTGCCATGTCAGGTTATTCCCTCCCATAGGGGAGTTTATTCAATAACAGGAAGGCTATATCAAAAAAACACTGCACCGAGTAAGATAATGTTCAAGAACGCATTATCATAATGCAGCGACCACGAAACTTTTTGGTCTCTCGCATCGAACCGCATTTCTCAACTGCTTCAGTACTGTTAATCGTCTATTTTCCTTTATTAACTACTTCACGCTAATCACATTAGTCAATCAGCAGACACCGTCAGGTCGTGGATCATCGTCATTTATCGATGTACTGCCTTCTTTGAATCTTCTGTGCCACTCAAAAACAGTTGTGTATAGCATTATTTTCTCCATCTAACTATTTTTAACATCTCAAGAGTTTTCACACCGTTTTTGCCTAATTTAACACAAAATTTAACGCCAACTGAAACTACACTAATACATTTTAAAAATGTTTAAATTTTTTTCCCAGATGAGCTGAACAAAATTGGAAATCATGAAGTCGCGCAGCATTCTACAACGACCTTTATAATAGGTGATTAAATATGTATAGTAATAAAAAAATTCTCAAATAGGTATTGCCCGATATATGCACACAACCACCAGTCAATAACATTGCAAAAACGAAATATGTATCTCAAAAATAATTTACAAAAAACGCTTTTTCGGACTTTAAAGTGTTGTTCCCTCTTAATACTTTGATACATTAGAATAAGAATTGATTAAAATAATTACCCTATTTTTGTATACAATACAGGTACAATACGAGTACAATACAATGATAAATGATAAGTATAATATTTGCAATATGCAATCGTACTGTTCTCTTAAATATAGCTATATATGTTTTTTTTTTTTTTTACAATTTATTAGTAAATATCGCTCTAATTTCTTTATTATTTCACATTAATAAAAATATATACAAAATATCTGAAATATTTTCAACCGCATTAACATAGCAAAAAGCGAATGCCCTGGTAAAATTCTGTGTTGTTAAATTAAACGTTGTGCACCACTGTTTAATACTTACAAATAACATTTTATTGAATTAATATTTATAGCCTTCTGAACAATAAGTAAATGAAAGTTTTTTACATCTAAGATAGAAGAAACAATATAGGTACCTGAAAGGCCACGTTCCAATTGAACGAGCAACGGACCCGAGGTGGCCGCCCGTGCCTCCTCCATGTTCGCGACGTCATACTCGATGGTAAGAGACGCAATCGGGGTGTCGGAGCTCCTTCTAAGCGCGCGTTGCGCCTCTGCCAAGGTGAGTCCCCGCAGCTCGGTGTCGTCCACCGCCAGCAATCGGTCACCGGGCCTAACTCTACCCTCTTTGGCGGCCGGACCGTCCGCTTTCACCCCCGTCACCACCAAAGCCCTCGACATCCCTCCGCGGAGAGTCACACCAAGACTACCGTCCTCGCGCTCCACTCGTACCTGCGCGACCTTCGACGAGACGCCGGAGAGCGGCGATAACGCGCCAATAATATTCGTCTCTTGGTCATCCGGCAATAGGAAGCTGTGAGGATGGTACTGGGTCTGCGTGAGCGTCTCCTCCGTTCTCGTTGAGTCTGAACTCGCAGACGTGGCGACGCTTCCCGGCCTAGCTCGGCTCTTGTGCGAGCGCATCGTCGCCAGTCTCAACGAACTGAACATCCTCGTCGATCTCTCTATTCCGAAATTCCGTGATTCGATATGTTATACATATATATTGTTCAAATATCAATCCAACAAAATGATTATCATTATTTTCCCCAAAAAGTAAGACAGTCCCTCACTAATAATTCCACTTGCGATCCACTCTCTCTTTTCTTTGTTTACAATTTTACACATGTAGCGACTGTAGGCCAGTCCAGTTTACGACAAGTGATAAATCACGAATCACAGTCAATGCAATTAATTATGTAATTGCGAGAACTCTTCTCTTCCCATAGCGCCATCCTGCATCCTTACTGAATTAGATACATTGCAGAATATATACGAACGTATTTCATGTTACACGTGTATATATATGTGTATTATTAAACAAATACTGTTTTCCAAAGCTAAATATTAAAAAAGGCTATTTAATATACAATGCGTGCTTTTTTATCCTCTATACATTCAATAATAAATTTATCAAAGCTGACATATATATTTATAGGAATAAAACATACATGCTCAAATACATATGTATGTATGTGAGCATGCATGTATTTTCTTATTCCTATAAATATGTCGGCTTTGGAAAATTTATTAGATATTGAAAAATAATGAAACACTCGTTAGCGTATAACGCGCGCGCGCGCACGCACGCGAGCGTGATGAGCGTGGTGCGTCGAATCTCCGAGGCACCAACCGGCTAATTTAAGGAGAAGGAGAGTGGCGCGAATATAAAAGAAATCAAATCCTAATGGCATAATTAAGAATAATTTTTGCTCACGTATTAAACCAATTGCCTTGGTTTCTTTGTTCTGATATACGATGCAACGCGTGAAACCGTCGTTACTGTTCGCCGCAGCCGAAACCCCGTAGAACTGAACGCAGAACTGTAACGAGTCACGATACGGCACTTAAAAATAACTCCTCCTATATAGGGCCGCATCTCAGCGCAGACGAGCGCGTTCTATTTATATGATCGACATCCACGTTTTACGCTTTACATGCGGAGATCGTGCGGCCCTGCGGAGATCGGATGCCCCCGCGATCGCCACAACGTCGAATGAGAGACCATGCTTCTCATTAAACACTTTACAGCTCACTTGTTCCTATAGATTTCGAACACGTCTAGTTTAACACGATTCCTATATCAGATTAAATATATTCAAGAGCGTCTATCTCTCCTCGATTCTCCCTTCCCTTCTCACGTCTCTCCTTCTCTCTTTTTCTATCTCTATCTCTCTCCTTCCTTCCTCTCTCTCCCTCTCTCTCAGTATAATTTATGTTTTTGTGTCTTATAGAATCAATCAAGAGACGAACAGATTTGATCGTAATTGAATTCTAATTTAAATTCGGTATAGACTTTACATCCTTTTAGACGTGTAGACACTGTAGACGAATAATTGATATTTCTTCAAATTTTAAAATCTTGAATATTCAAATTAACGATTTTGATATTTGATCTGAGTCTTCTTTGTAATATTTCTCTTTTTTGTTCTATATGATTCAGAATTTATTTATCAAATATCAATTTTATTACTAGGAAATATATGTATCAGGGTATCCCGGGATTTACCGACAAACTGCGGGCTAGCATATTCTACAAATGGAAATAAGAAATAAACGTTATATACCAAATTTGGCTAGAAATGCTTTATTACAAAGTTATAAATTAATATTGAAACAAAATAGAAGTAACAACGGATTTTTTATTGTGCAGAATATGAATGAAACGATTCAGTAACGCATTTCAAAATGTCCTTGCGTGACAATACAAAGCTTGACATCGATGTAATACGGAAATTATATTAATACTCTGAGAACTTTATTGCATCTCAGTGAATTAATTGAGTTATTAATTCGTTGCATTAAATCTTCAAGTAAATTTCTCTACTATAAGAGCTTTTATATCTCAAAGTTCCTCCATAAGTAAAAATCAAGAAGCATTAAATCTGGCGATTTCGGCAGCCAGAGAACCGTTGTTATTTATTTCATGTTTTGTTTCAATATTTGTTTATAACATTGTAATAAAGCATTTCTAGTCAAACTTTATATAACATTTTTTGTTTCTTTTTTACTTGTAGAATATGCTCCCGCAGTTTGTCGGGTAAATCCTGGGACACTCTGTATACTTATACATATAATTTTCTTATGTACAAGCAAC
>JASTWR010002295.1:0-22665 GCA_030770355.1 Harpagoxenus sublaevis
GGGAAAAAAAATTCTTACGGCTTGAACGCGGACCAAACGAGTTCTTACACTGCTCTGAAAGTAAAATTAAGAGCGCCCACGACGCTCTTTTGGCTGCAGTGCGCACACGGTAATTTTCCTCTAATGTTAGTGTATAAATCGGGTTTGTCACTTATAAACATGCAAAATAGATGGACAATAAAATGTGAAATAATTTTTCATTGTATATTATTAATTCTTTTTATTAAAGTAATATAACGTATAATGTATAAAATCAAATATTCTGAATCTCATCGTCACTGTCTGAATCCTCAGAGGAGGAGTTCAAATTGATATCTGAATAATTTAATTTAATAATTAAATAATTATTAAATAATAATATATTATAATAATAATAATAATATATAATAATAATATATAATAATAATATACAGGGTGGGGCAGTAACCATTACCACCTTAAATATCTTCGAATCTATGAGGCCCAGAGAAAAATTAGTGTAACCAAAATTGTACGGTACGAAGGTGGCTATCATATTGCGATAATAATTTTTGTCCAGGTGGAGGCGCTTTGGAGATATCAAGGTCATCTTAATTTTTTAAATTGATTCGGTGCATTTTTTTTCCATAATATGATAGAAGAGCTGAAAACAAATTTAGAACTTATGACACAAGATCATTGAGCAAGATTTAAAGTAAAGAAAAAACGATTAAAAAATACATTTTTGTTTTGAATGAAATTTACGATAGACTGATTTGCCGATACTAATCTTGTAATGTTTACTTTATTTACTACGGTGAACTTATTAAGATGTCCTTCAAAGAGTATGTTTGTTTTTATTGAAGTGATAATACGTGAGTATTTATTTCCACTACTGAAAGACATCTGAGCAAGTTCTTAGGATAAACTAGACATGAAAATGGATTGAAATAAGATTAAAATAAAAAGAAAATAAAAGTCAGTCAATCGTGCACGATGTATCCGTTCGAAAAACAAGTTGATAGGATCCTCATTTATAAGCAATGTCAAAAACCAAAACATACCGATAAACATACTGATAAAACGTTACTTGGAACATCTTTTTTAAACGAAAATTTTATTCAATACTAAAATGTATTTTTTATCGTTTTTTCTTTACTTTAAATCTTGTTTCATGAGTTCTGAACTTGTATTCAGCTCCTCTATCATATTATGGAAAAAAAATATACCAAATCAATTTTAAAAAATAAAGATAATCTTGATATCTCCGAAGCGCCTCCACCTGGACAAAAATTATTATTGCTATATGAGAGCCCCTTTCGTACCGTACAATTTTGGTTACACTAATTTTTCTCTGGGCCTTATAGATTCGAAGATATTTAAGGTGGTAATAGTTATTGCCCCACCCTGTATAATAATAATATATTATAATATATTATTTAATAATTATTATTTATTATTTTTAATAATTATTAATTATTTAATAATTTAATTTTAGTAAACTTTTTTTCTTATTGAAAAACTATACATAACCTTGCTATGCAGCTGAAATTGATATTTTCATTTAAAAGAACAATCAACCAGGTTACGAATATGTATATATGAATATAAATTTATATTAATCATAGCGAGTTTAATAGAAAATTACTATTAGGAGTACAAATAAGTTTCCGCCGTTTTTTATCAAAAATTGGGCATTTATTGTGAAAGAACGGTACCTTATGTTTCAATCAAAGTATTGTCCATCGCTAGCCACTACTTTTTCCCATCTTTCTGGCAGGCTATGGATACCGCGTCGGAAGAACGCTTCATCTTTTGAGGCTATCCACAAATCGATCCAATTTTTGGCATCTTCATATGATGTAAAGTGCTGCTCAGACAGGCCGTGCGCCATCGATCGAAACAAATGGTAATCAGAGGGAGCAATGTCTGGTGAATACGGCGGGTGGGGTAAAACTTCCCAATTGAGTGTTTTCAAGTAGGTTTTGACAGGTGCCGCAACATGTGGGTTCATATGGAACCCAAATTCCTTCCTTCTGAATCATTCCCAACGATTTTAAACGATGTGAAATTGCTTGTTGAGTCACTCCTAATGTAAGTGCAAGTTTTTTTTGCGTTTGGCACGAATCTTCCTCCAATAATGCTTCCAATTCCGTGTCTTCGTACACTTTCGGCCTTCCGCTACGTTCTTTGTCCTCGACGTCAAAATCACCGTTCTTAAACTTTTGAAACCACTCACGACAACTTCTCTCACTTAAAGCAGCCTCATTATATGCTTCTACAAGCAATCGATGCGCCTCAGCTGCAGATTTCTTCAAATTAAAGAAATAAATCAAAAGTTCCCGCAAATGACGCTTATTCGGCTCAAAATTCGACATTTTCGCACGAAAAGAATTATGTGATGCCGATACAGTCTGATACTATGTCAAGTTTATGGTGTTGCCAGATGTCCAACCTTACGATATAACACTTTACATCCGACAATTTCAACCATAACCTCCTGGTGGGGCCATCTATTGTAAAACGGCGGAGACTTATTTGTACACCTAATATATTTTGTATTGTTCATCTATTTTGCATGTTCATAAGTGACAAACCCGATTTATACACTAACATTAGAGGAAAATTACCGTGTGCGCACTGCAGCAAAAGAGCGTCGTGGGCGCTCTTAATTTTTACTTTCAGAACAGTGTAAGAACTCGTTTGGTTCGCGTTCAAGCCGTAAGAATTTTTTTTTCGTATTATTTATAGTGCAAACTTACCTCTCATATAAATTTTAAAGTGAATAATATTTGACATCACCCTCGTGAAATATTACATAGTTTACAACCTGTAAGAACAATTTTGTTTCGCTTGCCAGGTGTAAGAAACGTTTTTTCATAAATTATTTATTAAAAACTAACTAGAAAATAAGTTTCAAAGTGAATAAAATTTGACAGACCCTCTGCTTTTTTTTTCACTCCCCCGCCGGGGTTGTCCCACCCTTTAGGTGTAAGAAATGACTCTTCAATATTAGAAGGATGTACTCTATCGTACATATAGGGTTTCCCGATGAATAAGATGTGACAGAATTTTTATGTTACTGGCTCCCGTACTACATTGTGTCTCACACTTATACATTCGTAGATGCATTCTCCGAAGAACTCCCAGGCATCCTCAGAAAAAGATAGATGATATCCTCATCTCCACTATCTCCAGGAATGTGAAGTGCATGATACCTGTGTAGTTAATTCGGAGTAACATCCAACAAATGCAATCACAAATGTTTGACAATATAGATTAAATATAAACTTACAATGTGTAGCTCACTCCGCAAAAATTAATTTCAATACTTAATACACGACTTGTCATCTTAACGTTTCAAATAAAAATGCCTAAAGGTCGAACAACAACCTGGTGCCGGAGTATAAAATAAACGAAAAACAAAGTGACATTAAAGTTTGGAAAGACCTTCAATAGCGCCTAAATAAATATCCGGAAGATTCTCTGTGTCCGTCTGCAGATTTAAACCTTTGTTTTGTCTTTTAATGTTTATCATTTCAGATATTAGTCGTTTCTTAAAAAACGGTTCATTATCCAAAATTTCCACTCCATTCCAATCAAAGTCATGATTACAATCTAATCTATGGTCAGTCAAGACAGAATGAGACTTAGTTTTTCTTCTAATGTGAGACTGATGTTCTTCAATTCTCGTCTGTAATTTTCTTCCCGTTTGGCCCACATATGATGCATCACAGTTCAAGCAATTTATTTTATATACAACGTTACTCCTAGAAGGATCGGGGAGGGTATCTTTATGCACCTTTATAAAATTACGCATTTTGTTGAGACTGTAATATGAGAGTTTGACATCCAAGTCTTTAATATTGTGTCTGTATTGTTCAGAAATTGAAGGGATATACGGGATGGTGAAGAAAGTAGTTAAAACGTCACTCTGCTTGTTATTAGAATCATTTATCTTTCCACAATTGAAAAGGAACTTTAAACGTTCACTAAAAACCTTAAAAATAAAATCCAACGGATAACCATTGTTCAGCAATATCTGGATAGCCACTTTGTTTTTCGTTTATTTTATACTCCGGCACCAGGTTGTTGTTCGACCTTTAGTCATTTTTATTTGAAACGTTAAGATGACAAGTCGTGTATTAAGTATTGAAATTAATTTTTGCGGAGTGAGCTACACATTGTGTTTATATTTAATCTATATTGTCAAACACTTGTGATTGCATTTGTTGGATGTTACTCCGAATTAACTACACAGGTATCATGCACTTCACATTCCTGGAGATAGTGGAGATGAGGATGTCATCTATCTTTTTCTGAGGATGCCTGGGAGTTCTTCGGAGAATGCATCTACGAATGTATAAGTGTGAGACACAATGCGTTTGCACCTTTGTAACATTCGGGACTGCGCTTATATAGGACCGCGTTTTACTTTTCAACTGAACTGCGAGAGTGTGCAGAATTTGATTGACAGTTTTTTTAACACTTATGACTACGGTTTATATCTTATTTTTGACTACGGCATGATGCGAAGTAGCGAGTTTTTTTATATTTGTGTATTTATTTAATTTATGCGCTGAAGAGGACTCGAAGATTGAGTCGAAACGTACGTACTTGTAAATTATTTTTGATTAAAAAATTTTATTGCGCACCAATTACCGCGCGTTGGCTCTAGTGCCCTATTATCTTATATATTTTATATATATATAGTTTCGATTTAATACTTTGGAGTACTTTAGGTTGAAAACTAAATATCGCGCATTTTTAACGAATTCTAGAAACAAAAAGTTAATATAATAAAAATTAAAGACAAGAATGTATTGAAATATATACTTTGCAAAAAATTATTGAATAATTGAAACATAATTGATAATTATTGAATTATTGAATAATTGAGAGAGCGAGAGAGCGAGAGAGTGAGAGAGAGAGAGAGAGCGAGAGAGAGAGAGAGAGAGAGAGAGAGAGACGGGCAAGGAAACGAGAGAAGGAGGGAGGAAGAGAGGGAGAGAGGGAGAGTAAATAATAAATATTTTGACATTTTAATTTACCTTTTGTATAAAGTTCCTTAATTTTCTGCTATCTTGTTCACCTCTTTGTGTACGTTTAATGAAAAACAATTTTAATTTGTTATTAATTAATTTGTATCTTAGCAACAATTAAAATCAATATTAATTACTTTAAGTTGTTAAAAAAAATCTCTTGAAGTTGTAATCAATTATATTTTTGCTGATTTATCTCGATAACACAACTGTTGAGGTAAATCTTCGTTGCTGACCAGTGGAATGGACAATAATAACGTAATCGTGTAGACGTGTGATACCAGTGGTTTATTGGTGCACTATAGAAATAGTTATGAAACAGGAATGAAGAAATGAACGTATTATAAAAGAACGAATAATGGACGTTATATAACACAGCCAAGACGCAACCGACAACCGTAACGACTAGCGCAGTACCGTCAACTTAGAAAAACTAAAACTTACAAGAGCGTCTCCTAGTGTCGCGTAGACAAATTAACATGCGCAACGTTAATAATACTAAGATATAAAGCGCGCCGAATTTAAACTATCTTAATACTCCCACTATTCAAGTGCTTTTGTATCATAATCATACACATACTCATACATATCATAATTATACATATTAAGTAAACGCAATTGCATTTTAAAGCTTTGCTTAGGTAGAGCCTTCGTAAGAAAATCGGCACATTGCTTCTTAGATTCAACATACTCTACAGTAAGAGTGCCATCGGCATTTTTCTCTCGTATAAAGTGAAATCGAACATCAATGTGTTTACTTTTCTGATGGAATTCAGGATTCTTAATGAGCTTTATGGCGCTTTGATTTTCGACATATAAAGTCGTTGGTTTGTCACATTGATATTCAATATCACCAAGGAGTCGCCTAAGCCATACAAGTTCTTTCGTAGCCGAGCTTGCTGCAACATATTCAGCTTCCGTCGTACTTAATGATACCATCTTTTGACGCTGGGACGCCCAGGACACAGGTCCACCAGAGATAGTAAATATATATCCACTCGTTGATCGCCTAGTTTTAGTATCACCAGCATAATCTGCGTCTGAGTATCCTGTTAAGGCTGTACCATTATTACTACGTTTATACATAATGCCAAGTTTCTGGGTTCCTGCGAGATATTTAAACACTTTTTTTATAGCTCGCCAATGAAGATCTGTATAACATGTTAAAAATCGACTCAGAAAGTTGACAATATATGATATATCAGGACGCGTTACTTGTGAAAGGAACATGAGACATCCTATAGCTCTACGATAAGGTATATCAACATCATTACCAGGATTGTTTTCCATTAGTGTCTTAATCGAGTTTACATCTGCAGGCACGCTTACAGGCTTTGCATCCTTCATATTAAAATTCTCAAGAATGCGCTCAATATAGTTTTGTTGGTGAATAAAAATCGAATAATTTTTGCGATCACGACTTCTGTATACCTACAAATGAACTTGGATGCCCTTCTGTAATTTCGAAAGAATCTCTGAGTACTGCAAGAACTTTATTGAGTGCCTCCATTGTTTCTGCTAACACTAAACCGTCGTCTACGTAGAGGCCTAGGAATACAGTTACGCCATCAATACAACCTATGTAAACACAAGGATCGGCTGTACTCTGAATAAAATTAAAAGATTTTAGAAACTCGTCAAATTTGGCATTCCATTAGCGGGAGGCTTGCTTAAGCCCATATAAGGACTTTATCAATTTACATACTTTACCCTGACTTGTCTTGACACCTATAGGTACGTCCATGTAAATAGATTCGTTCAGCTCACCATGTAGAAACGCAGTTCTGATATCGAACTGTGCCATCTCTAGATCTCAATCTGCTGCGATGCCCAGAAGCGTCCGGATTGACTCATAACGGATTACAGAAGCGAAAATCTCTTCATAATCCACCCCTGCTTTCTGCGAGAAGCCTTTAGCGCAAAGACGAGCCTTATATCGAGGATTTTTATCGGACGGGTTTTTTATTTTAAAAACCCACTTATAGCCAATCGTTTTTCTGCCTTGTGGTAGATGTTCCATTGTCCATGTCTGATTCTTGCGATGAGCCTGTAATTCCTCTTCTATAGCGCGTTTCCATTTGTCAGCATCTTGACTTGAGATTGCCTCTTCATATGTCTGGGGTTCGCTCCATTCTGCTAGGTTTGCTTGGTATCTGACAGGTTTCTTGATATTAGCCCTGTCTCTCAATTCACGAGTACAGACACTTGTTTTCTTGTCTGATTTCTCCTCTTCAGTATTATTATTGTCAGACTCGTTCGTGGTATGGTCGTTCTTGCCCTTGCCATCTTCTTGGACGTTATTATCTTCAGGATGTTGACCGATGTTTTCTTGAATGACATCATTTAAGGGAAGAGTCGTTTCTTCTTTAGTGTACGTGATTTCATTGTCAGCCTTTTCAGTAAAAATCACATCTCTGGATACAGTTATCTTGTTGGTCTTTGGATCATATGCTCGATAATTGGACGATTCATCGTTGTATCCCACGAATATTAGTTTTCTTGACTTTTCATCCCACTTCTTCCTTCGTTGTTTCGGTATATGCACGAAAACTTCAGAGCCAAAAATTCTCAGATGTGTTAAATCTGGTTTATATCCATTCCAAATCTCAAATGGCGTAGTATCTTTGTTTCGATTTGATGGTGTCCGGTTGTGAATATATGCGGCAGTACTGACGGCTTCAGCCCATAGACCTAATGGAAGATTCTTCGCATATATCATGGATCTAGCACTTTCGATAAGCGTTCTGTTGTCTCTCTCGGATCTCCCATTTTGCTCAGGTGTATAGGGAGATGTCGTTTCCACCTGGATTCCATGCATTACTAAATATCGCTTCATGTTCTCGTTGATGTATTCGGTTCCATTATCCATCCTTATCACTTTCATTGAACGCTGAAACTTGTTTCGAACTAGAGCATGGTACTCCTTAAATTTCTCAAAGACATCAGACTTATGTCTTAAAAAGTATATTTTTCTGTAACCAGACGCATCGTCTATAAAGTTTACATAAAATCTTGACCCACCTATTGGTTCTTGTTTCATAGGACCTCCAACATCGGTATGGATGAACTCACCGGGCTTGGCGTTTCTTGGCGTGCTGATTTTGTTGAAAGGAAGTCGGTGCTGTTTGCCATATTGGCATGCCTCACATACGAATTCAACGTTTGCTGGAATGGTACCTACTTGAATCAAACCTTGTTTATTCATTTCACGTATTGACTTCAGGCTGATGTGACCTAGACGCTCGTGCATAACTTGAAGGCTTGAAGTAGTTGTAAGATTTGCCTCTTGATTCTGGACGACTCGGATTGACATTCTGAACAGATTATTGTGTTCTGGAATTCCAACTATCATTGTAGTATTATTCTTCTTTATTAGCATAGAGTCAGATGTAAAAGTAATGGTATATTTCTTTTGGACACATGCTCCCACTGAAAATAAACTCTTGTTTAACTTGGGAACATATGAAACTTCTTCTAACTTTCCATCGAGCCATTCTTTGTTTACTTTTTTTTTAATATAAATGGTTCCTCGTTCTTTTTGACTTCGCAGGAGGTTCCATCTCCAATTTTGACATATTCATTACTGACTGGTATTAAGTTATGAAACCATGACTTATTTGGTGACATATGTTTCGTGGCACCGCTGTCTGAATACCATCCATTCTGAGAATTTACTTCAAAATCTTCAGTGAGTAATTTTACTTCTGCTGAGAAGGCACTAACATTTGCAGAATTATTTCCACTGCTTTTGGATTTATCTTCGTTGGATTCCTTTTTCTTCTTACGGCAATATTTGATTACGTGCCCCTTTTTATGACAATAGAAACATTCTACTTGTTTCTTTGCATCTTGATCCTTCCTGTCGTGCGACGTCTTGTGCTGTGACTTACTGATGCTTACTGCTGCTAGTGCACTGGCTGTTTCGTCTGCTGCTGTCATCCTTCCCTCTTCTTTTATGAGTCGTGCTGTCAGAGTTTCTAACCTTTGTTTATCAGAGTCAACGCTATCCCATGCGGTGATCAGGGCATTAAATTTAGACGGCAAGCTTCCTAAAATTTTTGCCATTATTGTGACTTCTGACACCTTCTCACCAAGATCATTTAACTTACTAGCCATATTCTTGACATTGGCGATGTGTTGGGCAATTGAATCACTTGGTGACATTTTATAATCATGGAATTTTGTCATAAGTAATAATTTGTTTGACTCACTGCTTTGCTCGTGTATCGAACTGAGCTTAGACCACATATCCTTTGATGACTCACATGTTATCAGGTACTCTAGCTGCGTACTCTCCATGGATGACGATAGTATAAACATAGCTTTTGCGTCGCGTCTCACCCATGATTTAATGGCGGCTCGATTGTCGACCGTTTCCTCTGGCTTCGGTTCCGTTCCATCGACGATTCCCAAAATGTCGTTTGCGATTAAAATCGCTTTCATTTGAAATTTCCATGCTTGGAAGTTTTGGCCGTTGAACTTGGAAATATTCTTCAGATCGACTACTTCACTCATCTCTATTCGTGATGTACCGTATGTCTAAAACAGAGTATTACGGACAAGTATCCAACGTACGCTTTTTCTGGTTATTACTATCCCGCGGGGCCTGGGCCCATAACCTGTTGAGGTAAATCTTCGTTGCTGACCAGTGGAATGGACAATAATAACGTAATCGTGTAGACGTGTGATACCAGTGGTTTATTGGTGCACTATAGAAATAGTTATGAAACAGGAATGAAGAAATGAACGTATTATAAAAGAACGAATAATGGACGTTATATAACACAGCCGAGACGCAACCGACAACCGTAACGACTAGCGCAGTACCGTCAACTTAGAAAAACTAAAACTTACAAGAGCGTCTCCTAGTGTCGCGTAGACAAATTAACATGCGCAACGTTAATAATACTAAGATATAAAGCGCGCCAAATTTAAACTATCTTAATAACAACCAATAATATATAAGTTATATATAGGGTGACTTTATTACAGTAAATTAACTCGAGTGTATGTATATTTTAATAAAATATCAAATTTAGTTGTAAGAAATTAAAGAATTACAGTACAAAATAAAAAAAATTTTATTAACAAAAAATTGTTTAATGTATAAAAAATGGTGTTGCTAGACCAAATAAGAAAAACAATGAAAATAAGATAACTTTATTGGTAATAAGGAATTTAATTTGAATCTAAAAATTGAATCTAAAAAAAGCAAGAGAGCGAGAAAGCGAGAGAGCGAGAGAGCGAGAGAGCGAGAGAGAGAAAGAGAGAGAGACAGAGACAGAGTGAGAGAGAGACAGAGAGAGAGAGAGAAAGAGAGAGAGAAGAGACTGAGTGAGAGAGACGAGCAAGGGAACGAGAGAAGGAGGGAGAAAGAGAGGTAGAGAGGGAGAGTAAATAATAAATATTTTGATATTATAATTTACCTTTTGTATAGAGTTCCTTAATTTTCTGCTATCTTGTTCACCTCTTTGTATACGTTTAATGAAAAACAATATTAATTTGTTATTAATTAATTGGTATCTTAGCAACGATTAAAATCAATACTAATTACTTTAAGTTGTTAAAAAAATCTCTTGAAGTTGTAATCAATTATATTTTTGCTGATTTATCTCGATGACACAACCAATAATATATAAGTTATATATAGGGTGACTTTATTACAGTAAATTAACTCGAGTGTATGTATATTTTAATAGAATATCAAATTTAGTTGTAAGATATTAAAGAATTACAGTACAAAATAAAAAACATTTTATTAACATATAAAATTGTTTAATGTATAAAAAGTAGTGTTGCTAGACCAAATAAGAAAAACAATGAAAATAGAATAACTTTATTGGTAATAAGAAATTTAATTTAAATCTAAAAATTGAATTTAAAAAAAGCAAGAGAGAGAGAGAGAGAGAGAGATTGATTGATTGATTCTTTATTATGCCATAGTCAAGACTTTAGGCAAGTAATGAATAATACAGTTATATGTGTACTTAGCTCAAGAGCAAAATACAAAAAACAAAAATTGGAATAAGTAAGAACTAAAAAGAAAAGACGCAGTGTGATAACAGCAATAAAGCGAAAGCATAAGTGGAAACAATGGAGATAATAATGACAATAAAGCAAAAGATAGTAATATTGTTTCCTCCTCAGCCAATGCTTCACGACTTATTATAAGACAAAATAATTCGAGTGAAAGACGTTTGAATATACATAACTAATAAGATAATATTGCGTCATATAACCAAGATTTCGTTGATAATGTATAATGATCTGAAATACTGCTGAAGAATTATGAGTCAACGAAATTCAGTTATTATGCTCTCTCAAACAAAAGAACAAGTAAAACCACGTAATTAGACTAATATAGAACTTACTTAAGCATAAAACGATTATAATGTTGAACATGAAGTGAAAAAGCTTATAAATCATTAAATATTTTATAGTGGTGAAAAAGAGAGGCCCGCATGTGCATAAGTAGAGCTTTCATTATACCTAAAGCGATTATCACGTTAAACATGAAGTGAAAAGCATGTGAGTCGTTTTACATGTAGTGGTGGATAAGAGAGGCATGCATGCGCCGTCACAAATGTCGGAGTCAACAAGATCGTCGGAAATATGTAAGTGAGGCTAGGCCATAGAAGCAGAAGGAACACAGCCAGCATCAGCCAAGGGTCATTGAAGCCCTGCTAAATCAGCCTCAGAAGTAATCAATATGGGAGGCTGGTCACGTACCTTGCGGACGTAAATCATACCGTGCGTGCACCATACATGCTTAAAAGATAACTGCCTGGCTATAACTCGAGTCCGGCGCAACAATTTGTAAATATCTATAGGAAGCAGTTCGTTAATATAAATATGGCCGGGGACATCTTTTGAGAAAACATCGTTGACGGACAGTCGACGTTTACGGCGCATAGCACTGAGTATGTAGTCACGAATCTGCCGCGACTTGAGCACAACAATTATAGATCGCCGTCTGACCGCAGGGACAGGACGATCGGAGGCAGAATCAGTGCTGGGCGCCACACCGTGCGTCACAGACTTCGCAGACACGACACTACCCCCCACGTCTCGAGTCTCGAGAACATCAGAAACAAGCTGCGGTGTACCCAGCGCGCGAAAAACACTAGAGACAAGCTGTTCCGATGTGTCAGTCAGAGAACCCGGTAACCCGGAAATAATAATATCCGATGTTCGCAAGACTCGAGACGCGGTAGGCTGCGGGACAAGATGAGGACCACTCAGATCACTCAGATCTCTCTTTAATTCACACTTTAGTTCGCTCTTTAATTCACTTTCTAATTCGCTTTTTAATTTGCTCTTTAAACCACGCACTTCATTCGTGAGAGCAGCACACTGCTGCTCCAACTCAGCAATACGCTGACTGTTGCGGTCGACACTTATAGCTAGGCTATTCAACTGGTTGAGTTTGTCGTTGAGTTCACAGAATCGCGCCTCGGACGACTCAGCAAATGCGGAGAATCGCGCTTCGGACGACTTCATCTGCTCTACCAGTTGACGTAACAGCGCATTTGTTGTGTCGTCACTCCTTAATTGTGGCATGATTGATGAGGTGACTACAGCGAGGAGTAGAACCAAAGTGCAGAGCAGCAGTTCAAAGGGTAACAGTTGGTGGTGTGTATCAAAGCCCACAGATGTCACCACAAGAGAAAATCAGAAGGTAATTCATGCGCTATCCCAAGATCAGGCAAAAGCGAGGTTAGAATGAGAAGTGAACTTGTACTCCAAGATATCCAGCACGGCAGTTGCAAGGAAAGAAAGATAAAATATCTATCTTAAAAAGCAACGAAAAACTTGCTTAAATCTGTAACAAAAACGGCCCGAAGGCAGTTACGGCAGAGATGGAGTTCGCCGAAAGCCAGAGCAAGGAAACGCAGCAACATGCGGTACTCACCGAGAGAGAGAGAGGGCGAGAGAGCGAGAGAGCGAGAGAGCGAGAGAGCGAGAGCGAGAGAGTTTGAGTTTGAGTTTGTTTATTATGCCATAGTCAAGACTTTAGGCAAATGATGAAAAATACAAGGATATACATGAAATAAAATAAAAACAAAAAAATTGGAATAAGTAAGAACTAAAAAGATATAGAACAGATGAGATAATTATGATAAAGCAGTGAGCAAAAGCGGAAACAATGAAGATAATAATGACTATATTGCAAAAAGTAATAGTATTATTTCCACTTCAGCAAATGCTTCAGAACCAAATTTCGTTGACAGGATAAATAACTGAAATAATACTGAAGAAATAAAAATCAACAGAATTCAGTCGTGCTCTCTCCCAACAACAAAAAAAAAATCGCAGAAATAACATTGATACTTAAAACTAGTTAGGACGTTGAAGTAGCGACGATTCATATACAGTGACTCGAAAAGCTTAGACTAAATATACTTACACCTATCACGCACTAACGCTACATCGTAGATAAACATTAGATAGCCCCAAGGTAGAATCTCAACCAGAACCAAGCTCTAGTTCAAGTAGATAGCCATTGAGCTAGTGTCAGCCGCGAGTCACTGAAACCCAGCTAAATCAGCCTCAGTAGTGATCGGAATTGGAGATTGACCGTGGTCTCTACGGACAAAGATCTGGCCATCTTTGCACCATACGTGCTTAAAAGATAACTGCTTAGCCTTTACACGAGTCCTGCGCAGCAGGTTATAAATATCTGTAGGAAGTAGTTTATTTATATAAATGTGCCCGGGGACATCCTTCGAGAAAACATCGCTGACAGTCAAGCGACGCTTGCGGCGCATAGTCCCAAGAATAAAGTCGCGAATCTCACGCGACTTAAGAACTACAATAATTGATCGCGGTTTGACAGTAGTGACCGCACGATCGGAGGCGGAAACGGTGCTAGGCGCCACTTCACGCGTCGCAGACACGTTACTAACCCCTACGTCTCGAGTCTCAAGAACATCGGAAGCAAGCTGTGGTAAACCCAGCGCGCGAAAAACACTGGTAACGAGCTGTTCAGATGTGTCGGTCAAAGAACCTGGTATCCCAGAAATAATAATGTCCGATGTTCGCAGGACTCAAGACGCGGAAGGCTGCGAAACTGGATAAGGACAACTCGAATCACTCCTTAAATCGCGCACCTCACTCGCGAGAGCAGCACACTGCTGCTCTAACTCGGTAATACGCTGACTATTGCAATTGACGCTTTGTGCAATCACGTTTAATTGGTTAAGTTTTTCGTTGATTACATTGCTCGTACGCCGCTGGTCTTCAATAAAAGCCGAGAATCGTGCCTCTGATGCCGAGAATCGTGAATCCGACACCTCGATAAAAGCGGAGAATCGTGCCTCTGATGCCTTCAACCGATCAATCAGTTGGCATAAAAGCGTGTTTGTTGTAACGTCAGTCTGGCTGGTAGTGTTGGTGAAGTCAAACTGTTCGGTGCATTCAACACCTGGTGTAAGGGGAGGAGCCAGAGAAGTAGCAGACGACACGCCAGGAACAACACCGTCTGCACCATCCGCGCCCGGCACCGGAGGCTGCGAAGCAGCCAGCTCTTTACAGCAATGGTCCGCGTATTTTGTTACGGAAAATGGCTTGACGCAACCAGGATGAAAAGTTTTCCCGCACTTGCACTCAACAGTCTCGGTCGCAATTGACTTCTTACATCTAGTACACTTGATGCCTGTACGCTGCATAGTTGGTTGGGTGACTGCAGCCAGTAGAAGAACCGAATGAAAAGCGGTAGTCCGGTGGGTAACAGAAGGTAGTGCAACTCAAAGCCCACAGGTGTCGCCACATGCACGAAAAGATACAAAAAGAAGATGTAAGAAGCGGGAGCATGCGCAGCAAAGCAGATCCACACCAGACTCAGGCCAGTTTGAGGTTAGAGAAGAATGCCAGCTTTTCCAGAAAATATCAGGCTATTGAGTCACCCGAATGGAAAGACTTAATATCGATCCTTACGAGCAACAAAAGACCAGCTCAAGCCTAGAACAAAACAGCCCGTAGGCAGCTTACGGCAGCGATAATATTCACAAAAAGCCGGAGCAAGGAAACAGTGCGACATGCGGTACTCACCGAAGAAGAGAGAGAGAGAGAGAGCGAGAGAGCGAGAGAGAGAGAGAGAGAGAGAGAGAGAGAGAGAGAGATTGATTGATTGATTGATTTGTTTATTATGCCCGAGCATAGGCTAAAGGGCAAAGCATACAATAGCAAAGCATACAATATAATATAAAATAGTAGCAAAAGATAAATAATAGCAAAATATATAGCAAAGTTAAGAAATAGAAAGAGCTAAGTAGCAGAAAATATCATGATATGTAGCTTAAAAACAATAGTTAACATAGTATATACAGTAAAAAATTTTGTTGAAAAGTGTAAATTATCTGAAATACTGCTGGCGAATTATAAATCAACGGAATTCAGTTGTTGTGCTCTCTCAAACAAATGAACGAGTATAACCACGTAAATTAGACGAAAGTAGAACTTACTTAAGCCTAAAACGACTATAAAGTTAAACATAATGTGAAAAAGCTTATAAATCATTAAATCATTAAATCATTAAATATTTCATAGTGGTGAAAAAGAGAGGCTCGCATGTGCATATGTAGAACTTTCATTAAACCAAAAGCGATTGTCACGTTGAACGTAAAGTGAAGAAGCATGTAATTCATATTACATATAGTGGTGTATAAGAGATTGATTGATTAATTGATTTGTTTATTATGCCCGAGCATAGGCTAAAGGGCAAAGATACAATAATAGCAAAGTATACAATATAATATAAAATAGTAGCAAAAGATAAGTAATAGCTAAATATACAGCAAAGTTAAGAAATGGAAAGAGCTAAGTAGCAGAAAATATCATGATATGCAGCTTAAGAACAATAGTTAACGAAGTATATACAGTATCTAAATTGGATTAAGTTAAAGTAGGCAATATTGATATAAAGCGACTACAGATTAATGTAACATACAGCTAAGTTACATACATATTGCAATTCTAAAGTAATACTAACAACTAATAATTTCGTTGAAAAGTGTAAATTATCTGAAATACTGCTGGCGAATTATAAATCAACGGAATTCAGTTGTTGTGCTCTCTCAAACAAAAGAACGAGTATAACCACGTAAATTAGACGAATATAGAACTTACTTAAGCCTAAAACAATTATAAAGTTAAACATAAAGTGAAAAAGCTTATAAATCATTAAATATTTCATCGTGGTGAAAAAGAGAGGCTCGCATGTGCATATGTAGAACTTTCGTTAAACCAAAGCGATTGTCACGTTAAACGTAAAGTGAAAAAGCATGTAAATCATATTACATATAGTGGTAAATAAGAGAGGCATGCATGTGCCGTCGCAAATGTCAGAGTCAACAAGATCGTCGGAAATATATAAGTGAAGCCAGGTCATTGAAGCGGAAGGAACACAGCCAGCATCAGCCGAGGGTCATTGAAGCCCCGCTAAATCAGCCTCAGAAGTAATCAATATGGGAGGCTGACCATGTGCCTTGCGGACAAAAATCATTCCGTTCGTGCACCATACATGTTTGAAAGATAACTGCCTGGCCCTAACTCGAGTCCGGCGCAACAATTTGTAAATGTCCGTAGGAAGCAATTCGTTTATATAAATTTGGCCGGGGACATCTTTAGAGAAAACATCGAGGACAGTCAGTCGACGTTTACGGCGCATAGCAGAATATAGTCTGAGAATATGGTCGCGAATCTGTTGCGACTTAAGTACAACTATTATAGATCGCTGTCTGACAGCAGTGACAGCACGATCAGAGGCAGAAACAGTGCTAGGCGCCACACCATGCATCGCAGACATCGCAGACGTATCGCTCACCCCAGTGAGAAATGTAATACCGAAAGGATGTCGAAACAACGTCGTGGTCGTCAAAATTAGCTCGACAGCGCTGGCAAGGGTAAAAAACTTGACGTTTATTTGAATTTCGACCTATTTTCGAGTAACTTTAAATAAACTGACATAATGATAAATAGCCACTCCTACTACTGTTTTGTTCAAAGTTACTGGTTGTAACTCTTTATACGTAAAATGTCGATTTGAGATCGAAATGATATCAATATGATATTGTTGCAAATACTATATAAAACATATTAAATTGCAGCATTCCCAACTTCATCCAGGTTTCGTCATATAATGTTATATATACATGTACATATATGTATGTCTTTCCTATCGGGATAAGTGTATCGATATATATACTGCGGTTGATTGACGATATATACGGTCGTGAGCGGACTTAGCCGATTCGGCGACGTCGGCGAAAGCAACACGCCGCGAGCGGACTCTAGCCGACTCGGTGTCGTCAGCGAAAGCAACACGCCGCGAGCGGACATAGCTGATTCGGCGTCGTCGACGAAAGCAACACGCCGCGATACATCGATATATCGATTCTTGCGGGGCTATATCGCTCGAGCCTAACCTAATCTCGGTGCATTTGGCGGCATGTAGCCACATGTAGCGGACGTACAGCGGTTCATTGGTAGCAGTTTTGCCGGTTATATAACGTCGTAATTGTTCTCACGTGCAGTGGCTTCAGCTTGGGTTCATTATATCTTGCAACGGACAACGAAAATCTACCAGTGAGTAATACAAATATTATTTTACTCTTTGTTATTTCGTATAACAATGCATATCAGTCAGATGGACTACAATCTTGCTTGAAGATTAGGATGTAAAGGCAACACAGGCTCATGTGATCAATTTGGCGCTATAAATGCTTCGAAGCGTTAAGCTGGAATCACACAATGCAAGATTTTCATGCCTGCATTCTTGCACGCTGACGGACGCTGACCAATGCATCGAACGTTGCTCGTTTTGCTGTTTAAAACGTCACATAAAGTTATACGAAGCTTGCAACGATGGAAAGTTAACGTTTTAAACAGCAAAACGAGCAACGTTCAGTGCATTGGTCAGCGTCAGTCAGCGTGCAAGAATGCAGGCATGACAATCTTGCATTGTGTGATTCCAGTTTAACGCTTCGAACCATTTATAGCGCCAAATTGATCACAGCCTGTGTTGCCTTGACATCCTAACCTTCAAGCAAGATTCTATTCCATCTGACTATGCATTCTTATACCAGCGTTAGTTTTGAGAGATACTTTCTTCCTTGCTTGTATTGAGAAAAATATTTGTCTAACTTTTTCTTTTTAATTTATCTTGAAGATCAGGTATTTTAAGAGATAACTTAACAGAAAGATCAACAGAGCAAAGCACAAAAGAGCAAGACTAGAAAATATTTCTTCGATTCTTTATAAATCTTTCGTTGATTTATTAGAAGACAGTTCAGATAATGAGAGTCGAAGTGGAGATAACACAAGAAACTGAAATGCAGGAGGATTGCATTGCAGCAGCTTCTAGCAATTTAAATGTTTTAAGTAGACAAGATAACAAGGAATATGAAAGTGCAGACAGAAGCGAAAATGTAAATGATAATGGTTATGATGATAATTTTAATGAAAGTAATCATTCGAGTGATGATGTTGATGTCAACGATAGTGATGGTGATTTTCCAGTAATAACAGTAGCGATGATAGTGACGATTCAAGATCTACCACATCTGCAAATTCTAATCAAGATCCTAACCATGACCAAATGGAACTTTACTTTGAGAATAACGAGGAAAAGGAAACTTATCTTATTGAAAAGTTGCATATTTGGGCCTTGGAAAGTGGTTTGCTTTCAATGTGAAAACTTGACTTGCTGCTAATTAAACTGAAACCTTTGTTTCCTAACATTTCTTTGTCATATAAGACATTGCTTGACACTCCTTCAAATATCTAAATAATACAAATTAATGGAGGTCAACTTTGGTACAAAAGTATTATTAAAAATTTAAATTCTATGATTCTTGAAAATTATTTGAAAATTTATGATTATTAGTTTATACCTACAACAATTTTCACAGTGATTGGCGATAATGTCATCTTATCTTTTTTATTATTTTTTGCTTTCTAGGAGCTCTACTAATCAGGTTTGACGTCAGTGATATTTCTGTGGCAGAGAAAATTTCTTCAACGTGGTTGACCAACAGCTCATGGAGAAAGCAGGAAGATGGTTCTTTTGGGAAAAGAACTAAAGGACATGTCTCCGAGTCTGTAAGGGGGACAAAGTCATCAACATAATACGGCTAATTTTTAAGTATTTCAAAGATTTTAGCTAGTCATAAAGATAATTATTATCTGTAAAATTATTTATTAAAATAATTTTCTCTCAAAATCCGAATATACGTATTGATAGTTTTGGAAAACGTTGTATAATATATAGGAAAGTGATAGATCAATTTTCTCATTTCGCAGTTCCGTTCATAAATTAATAACTGACATTAGGATGAGATACGCGAGAGAAAAAAGAACAGTCGTACAAAGAAGGCAAGAAAAGGAAAAATAGTGATGTTTCGATCAGGATGTAGGAATTACAAATTTTGATTTAGGTATCTTATTCTTGCGGTTATACGATTCAAATGGTATAAAACCTAATTTACAGCAGTTGCAACGCTAGAGAGTATTATACATGAATCTTTTATGCATACATGAATCTTTTATGCAGACTGCGATGTACCAATGTGTGGATGTACCAATGTGTGGACTCATTTTGACCTCTTATTTTTACACGTTATTTTACTTTACTAGGTCAATCACAAAATGTTGAACGGATTTTCTTACTTTTTCTTAGTTTATTCAGCGCAAAATTCGTTGTTATTCTGCTGTTGAGTTAATGAAATGATACTGATGTGTAAGATTATCAATCCGTCTTTTGTTTAGAAGGACTGTACGTAGCTTTGCTCAAGAGTATTATAATGCATGAAAGTTTGTTTAATTTTAGAGAGGCGGCAGCTATTCTGTACTTTCTTCTTTATTTCTATGTCTTATACACATTTTTCATTAGTACGAAAATTTTGAAGAAAAATAAAATACAAAAATAAATAGTATTTCCTATAATTTTGTTACTTACCTTTAGTTTAATTTAATCTAATAAACAATAAATACATTTCTTGTAAATCGTGTTTACATATACATATTGGTAAAAGATAAGGCAATATATAGGCTGAATCCCGTAAAGCGCATTATTATATGCACGCGTTTTTCTATAGTAAACGTTACGTAGTATGCTATAGATATCTGCACGCATATGCGCTGTACGAAACCCAGCTAATGCTTCGATGTGGTATGTTAAATTTGCACTGCTTTTGATGTAAAAAATAATTCAAAATTTAGCTCTTTGGATGTCAAAAATTACTTGAAATTGAGCTGATTCCGATATCAAAAATGTCTCGAAACCGAGCTGATTCCGATATCGAAAATGTCTCGAAACCGAGCTGATTTCGATATCGAAAAGGACCTCGAAACCAGGACCATCTGTTTCTCGAATTGATTTTGAATTTCGAGGAAATATTTCCGATATTATTGTGATATCATTTCGACTTTTCATTTCTCACTGGGCAACAGACTCGGTCGCGATCGGCTTCTTACACCTAGTACACTTGACACTCGTACGCTGCATAGTTGATTAGGTAACCGCAGCAAGGAGAAGAACCAAAGTACAAAGCAGCAGTACGGTGGGTAACAGAAGGTGGTGCAACTCAAAGCCCACAGATGTCGCCAAATGCACGAAAAGATGCAAGAAGGTACAAGAAGCAGCAGCATGCGCAGCAAAGCAGATCCACCCCAGACGATACAGCGAGAGAGAGAGAGAGAGAGAGAGAGAGAGAGAGAGAAAGAGCGAGAGAGCGAGAGAGCGAGAGAGCGAGAGAGCGAGAGAGCGAGAGAGCGAGAGAGCGAGAGAGCGAGAGAGAGAAAGAGAGAGAGACAGAGACAGAATGAGAGAGAGACAGAGAGAGAGAGAAAGAGAGAGAGAAGAGAGTGAGTGAGAGAGACGGGCAAGGGAACGAGAGAAGGAGGGAGGAAAAGAGGTAGAGAGAGAGTAAATAATAAATATTTTGATATTTTATTTTACCTTTTGAAACATTGTAGAGAGAGAGATCAGTAGTTTGCTTTTTTTCCGCGATAACCACGATCGACATGAGTGATGATATTCGTGAGCGCGAGAAGATTGCGAAAGAGATTGCGAAAACGAGCAAATCGATTCGCAAGAAACTTTGCGAGTTGAAGACCGGTAAGATCGAGAAGGACATTGAGTTGGACACGCACTTTAAGCCTCTCATCGGGCCACTGCGAAAGATCGCCGAGAACTCGAGCGCGGTGAAGAAAGAGGAGCCGGAGAGCGTCGCCGAGATCGACACGTTTTCCGAAGATGTGACACCGAAAAAGAAGAAACGATTATATTTCTCGTCGGATCCGACGCCGCGTAAATCTAGTCAATCAAAAGCTTTACTGGATGTACCACCGATAACCTCTACACCGATAACCTCATCTCCACCGATATCATCTCCACCATACGTAACGGCGAGAAAAGTGCAACCTACAATAAAGTTCGAATTACCCAAAAACGCGCCTGTTTTTGAACTCGCGGACGACTCGGAGCTCGCGACGTCCATTCGAAAGGAGTTGGAAACGCCGGAGCCCAGCCAGAACGCTGATGTCGATTCGACATCTAATCGACGTCGAAAAAGTCTAGAGTACGTCTAATCTAAATGAATGTCTAGAAATATGGCAATTTAGACGTCTCTTGCTCTGAGTATTTTAGCAATCTATTTGTAATATATAAACCATCGGAAGAGTTTTTCATAAAATTTCGAGATTTTACTTTGTGGACTGCTTGCTTCGGCCTAGACGTCTATTCGATGTTTAGTCGACGTCTAATGTGTGCCTTTTAAAAAACGTTACCTATACACATCTGAAACTGAATTTAATACGATTTCAAATATAAGATCCAACTATGAATGTCGGAGCCGGGCTTAAAGTCTTGTGTCCACGATTCAAGAACTTGGTCGAAGATCTGGGACAAAGATGCAATTGGTTAATTTTTAATTATTCATTTGCAATAATAATTTTAAAAAACATGTATTTAACATTTATTAAACATTATTTGATATTTATTTTACATAAATTATTTATTTAAAATAATGATTTTAAAAAACATTTATTTAACATTTATTCGGCAATAATATAATATTTATGTAATATTGATTATTTATTTGGGTAAATATGCATATTAGGTCAAACCTCACCGATGGCCTTGACCTTGACATATGTTGTCAAGGTCACCTTCCTGAGTGACCTTTAGGTTTTAGCTGGCGGTCATTGTTTATTAAAAAGTTATAAACAAAAAAAGTTTGAAAAATATAGCAGTTATTTTGAATATTAAAAGGCATAAACGACCTTGACCTTGACATATGTTGTCAAGGTCACCCTTCTGAGTGACCTTCAGAAAGTTTTAGCTGGCGGTCATTGTTCATTAAAAAGTTATAAACAAAAAAAATTTGGTGGGGAAAATTATTTAAAGCAGTAAATTGTTGGTATATTGAAAAGAAAGTTATTTAAAGCAGAGAATAGAGAGTATGTGCTTTAACTTACAAAGCACATACTTGTAAAGCGCGTCACTAATTTATAGGTGAGTGGCGCGCTATACAAGTATGTGCTTTGTATGTGCTTCAACTTAAAAAGCACATACTTGTAAAGCGCGTCACCAACCTATAGGTTAGTGGCGCGCTTTACAAGTGTGTGCTTTGTATGTGCTTTAACTTACAAAGCACATACTTGT
>JASTWR010002286.1:0-22816 GCA_030770355.1 Harpagoxenus sublaevis
CAAAATAATTGCAACACAGGAGCAATAGAAGGACTTCGATTATTTATTTTAGCCATATTTTCTTCTACTTTGGTAGAAGACCATGTATGACAGCTTCTTTTGAAAATAGAAAGCGGCGTTTAAACTCTTTTTTATCATAAAACTGGAAAGGGTTTTGTCCATCTCGTATATAACGTTTTGGAGCACGCACAACAATTTCTTCTCTTTCATCTTCACTCTCAACGTCCAAAAAATCGGGACTATCATCCAAATCTCGCAAATCTATATCCTGCACGTTCATACTACAAAAAATTATATTCACAACACATATTTATAAAAAAAGATAATAATTTTACAAATATGTTTGTTCCATTTTGAAGTAAACATTAGTCAGAAAGTTCTTCGAAAAAGCTGTTGTAAAAGCAATATATATGAATGTATTCTATAAAAATATCAATAAATATCAGTATGAATAAGAGTTAAATCAATGTTATTATGTAATTTTCTTACCTCTTGCGTGCTTAGATGTGATAGATTAAACTCGTTACAAATTTCTAACCAAGCTACGTTATTATCTTTTAGCGTAGTAGAGTTCCTCACTTCTATTATATGCTTATACCTTTAATATATCAAGAATAGATTTTTTTTAAATAATGTAAAATGTCTCGATTAATTTATATATTTTTCCATATATTACTAGATAATTATAATACTGCTTATACTGCCATATGACAATTTCGGTTTAAGGTTAGAAAACTTATTTCTGTTTAGTACTACATACGTTAATACAATGGTGTAAAGCTGCGTCTTGAATCTAATGTTTCCATTGGAGGAACCAGTGGAAATATCACGGAAATAGCCGAATACAGAATAAGCATGGTCTTAAGTACATCTTTACTAAGTTAATCTCAAATCAAACAAGACTCACTTCAGTGGAAACTTCTTCGCAAAGATTATCTTATTTCACGACTATGAAATCTATCAATCTTGAGACGGTCTGGTGTTGCATAAGCAGACTTGATCAAGATCGTCTTAAGCGTTGACTTGAGATTGGACTATGAATACCGGCCATTGTTCAAATTATCAACCATTACCCCCAGACATCCCTCTATCGATAAGTTCGCTAACAACAGCCGGTATCCTGGCTACTAAATAAAGGTTCTTTTAAAGACTAAAAGGTATTTCAATTCCCAATTACTCCCGAACAATTGTCAAGGTAGATTTCAAATCAAGTATTTAATATTTTGATTTCGTTATTTTATTTTATTTTCCCCTATTTCGCCTGTCCCGGGTTATAGTCGGTGCATGCAGACTGACCCTAAACAACGAAAGGAGAGGGCCTTTTGCGCTGCGCCGAGGTAGTGGTGCTAAAAGGTAAAGAAAACAACGTTACTAGCGGATTCTCAAACCGCGACGTAACACCTGGGTCTCCTGCCGACCCTTAAGGAGTTACAGAATCCCGGGGCTGAGGCCCAATTCTGTACACGATACCGACAACTATCGGTGTCGTTGCGCAGCTTTTATACTATATGAAAAACCTGCGCAACGACACTGATGGTTGTCGGTATCGTGTACAGAATTTGGCCCCTGGATTGCTTGCGATCTAGTAAATTCTAGAAATTCATTAAAAAATTTGTTTTTTTCGATTTCCTAAAGAAACGCGAAACCACCAAAAGTTTTTAATGCGGTACCAAACACTGCCAATCAATCGCCAATCGATTAAAAAAAAAAATTACAATAGTCAAAGTGGAGGGGCTAAGAGAAGATCAAAAATTTGTTTTCGATTTCCTAAAAAAACGCGAAACCACCAAAAGTTTTTAATGCGGTACCAAATACTACCAATCAACCACCAAACGATTGGTAAAAAAAAAAACTATCAATAATCCACGTGGGGGGGCTAACTTTGTTGAGGTCCTAGAGCCTAGGACCTATGTATATGTTCTGTGCCTACTACCTAGCAGTTAGCACCAGTTGGGTTGCACCACGGTCGTGTATACAGGTCTGACAACTCCGGTGGTGGGGGGTGTCTCACTTATTGAAGCTAGTCGCTGTACTAGATCGCAACGACAGCGGCGGCCAGACAGTGAATTACAAAACGCGCCAAATTGAAGTACGGTTATAACGAGACAAATAAAAAACGCAATGCTGACTGGCGGGCAAGAAATTCGTTATACATGCAGGCGAGCACGATAAATATGACCGAGTCTTATTATACCGTGATTTAAAATAACGCTTGGTCGAGTGTCTTTAGCTACGGCATGAGACATTTTGATGATATTGGTGTTCGATTCCGGATGAATCATTCACCAATAATGAATCATTGATACAATTTCAACATTATTCACTCATGAATAATGTTTAAATTGTATTAGATTAAAAAAAAAACATTTCAGGTTTACATGGTGAAGAAAAAAGTACGGTATAACATTATTATATAAAGAGCAGTTTATTCATTTGTCAATTTTGACAGCTTTTTTTTCACGACAAATTTTTTAGTTAATTTTAAGTTTTGTTGATGAGCGTATTGCCTCATCCTTAACCGAACATAGTAAACTAATGCGAAAGACAGTATGTCAGAAGCGTGCTCTTTGCACGGAAACGTAAAATCATTCGTTGTAATAACGTCATCCAACGTTAAATGAAAAACATCCACATGAGATGCATGTTTTGCGAAGCATGCTTCTACGTGACGGATAAGATTAAAAAACCTAAGATTGGCGTGAATTAAGCCACCACGAGTTTTTATATCAGTCAGTTTCGTAACCGCGTTCGGTACTAAAGTTCGACTGCAGGAATCAACTTTCACAGCTTGTATACAAGTGTCGCACGAGTTATAAATTTTTAGGACTTGCTTGCACAGATATCCTAAAATTAAAATTGAATGGCTTCAGCAAATTGTTCAAAAGCTTGGAATGACAACTTGAGAGCGAAAAAACATATACAACTACCATAGTTATAGAGAGTACAGAGTTTGCCATACACTACTTTTAGGCCCGATTGCCCAATGTAGATTAACTTTAAACTCGGTTTAACTTACTTTTATCCTTTCTAGTTCAAAGAATTAGAAGAAAATAAAAATCAAATTAAACCGAGTTTAAAGTTAATCTACATTGGTGCAATGGGACCTTAAGTTAAGGTAGGATTAAGGTGACTTGATACAAGCCCGTCATTAACGCGACAAATTAGTTCAATTTTCGTATAGTTTATTTTATTTTCCCCTATTTCCCTTCCATACCGTTTTGACAACGAATCCTCTCGCCTGTCCCGGGTTATAGTCGGTGCATGCAGACTGACCCTAAACAACGAAAGGAGAGGGCCTTTTGCGCTGCGCCGAGGTAGTGGTGCTAAAAGGTAAAGAAAACAACGTTACTAGCGGATTCTCAAACCGCGACGTAACACCTGGGTCTCCTGCCGACCCTTAAGGAGTTACAGAATCCCGGGGCTGACCGCTGAGGCCCAATTCTGTACACGATACCGACAACTATCGGTGTCGTTGCGCAGCTTTTATACTATATGAAAAACCTGCGCAACGACACTGATGGTTGTCGGTATCGTGTACAGAATTTGGCCCCTGGATTGCTTGCGATCTAGTAAATTCTAGAAATTCATTAAAAAATTTGTTTTTTCGATTTCCTAAAGAAACGCGAAACCACCAAAAGTTTTTAATGCGGTACCAAACACTGCCAATCAATCGCCAATCGATTAAAAAAAAAAAATTACAATAGTCAAAGTGGAGGGGCTAAGAGAAGATCAAAAATTTGTTTTCGATTTCCTAAAAAAACGCGAAACCACCAAAAGTTTTTAATGCGGTACCAAATACTACCAATCAACCACCAAACGATTGGTAAAAAAAAAAACTATCAATAATCCACGTGGGGGGGCTAACTTTGTTGAGGTCCTAGAGCCTAGGACCTATGTATATGTTCTGTGCCTACTACCTAGCAGTTAGCACCAGTTGGGTTGCACCTATACATACAGCACCGAGTCCGAGGCCACCGAGCAGTTCGAGCACTTGTTAGGTGATCATCGACGTCGTCGTCGACGCGCATTGTGAGTTTACGTGCGTGACGTGCTAGGCGGTAGGCCTATCCGCCTATTACGAAAGCCGAGTGTCGAGTCGACCACGACCGACCGCCGACGCGACGCGACGCGACGGAGTGAGTGTTTCTCCTCTCACCTCACAGCTCAGTAGCTCACGCTCACGGTCTCTCTCGTTTTCTCATTTCGCTTCGAACTGCCTGGAACCCTGGGACGAGATGCAGAAGATGGGTAAACTGAACTCGTCGATCGATATTATCCCGCTGCAAGGATCGAGTGGAGATTACAGATCGAGGCACGTGGACAATAAGCTCAGGATGGACCAGAGGCTGTTCCGGGATCAATCCTTGATTGATCGTGTGCAAACGGTAATCCGTAAGCCAATATAAACCACATGTCGAGGTCGAGGTTATCCCTCGTCCCTCTCGATTGTTTCTTCCACGTAATCTACGTAATACGTAATCCGTAATCTACGTTTGCCTACGTTCTATGATGCGTATTTACACGCGTGAGACGCGCGTATGTATGTATGTATGTAAACGCGCGATACTAGAATTGTATGTATATCCAACATATGTATATGTACCAACTACCAATGTATGTACATGCCTACATTAGGTTGCATTAGGTATATATACGACGCACGACACGGTCGTTTTTTCGCAAGGCTCAGCTTCCTTGACGTTACGTTTTTACTTTATGTTTTGCAGTACATGCACGAGAATGAAAATAAAGTTTATATCGATGTGAATGAGATGGCAGATGCGTTGCAAAGGCGATACAGAGATTATCGTGGTAAGAAACGCGGGGCTTTTCGTGCAATGGTACGTAAAGCGTACGACGAACTTACCGAGATATTTGCCAAGAAGCCATCGACACGCGAGTGTTCTACGTACGACGACGACGACGACGACGATTTTGAGGATGTCGACGTCGAGGTATTTCTCGACCTATTAAATTATCTCGGCTATTATCCTTGGTATACACTATACAATATTTGTAATCAAATCGCACGCGTGATTTTAGTCAGATTCGCAACGCACTTCGATAGGTGACATGTTGCTACATATGTATAAGAAGACGCAATACAAGCAAAATGGCAACTCGAGTGATAAGGAGTTGATAGACATTAGTAGCGATGATGATGGCGCTAAAGTTGATTCTAAGCTTGAAAAAGATGTAAAGACATCTGAGCCTGGGTCAGGGTGTATGGTAGCTGAAGAATCTTCGCTCGCGTCTTCGACGGTGGCCACTTCGAAACCGGAAATAGCAAAAGCTAAGCCAGAACCGATTAACAACGCGGAACAAGAGACAGTCGCAGTAAAGCCAGAACCGTCTATCTCAAAACCTGTAGAAACACCGGAAACTGTAAAATCAAAAATAGTACGTGTTTGCATGCGATTTATGATGTAGTTACAGTTTAGATGTTACAGTGCTAAATTCTAGCGAGAATCAGGATGAAGCGCATAGCGCACTCTTGTTACCTGTTAATCTGTCATTTTAGCCTGCAAACGAAGCCACGAAACAGCCATTAGTGGAATCTACCAGAAAACGACAAAGAGACAAGGAATATGGCAGTGGACAATTTTCAGTTGCAAAGAAGGCGAGAACCGTACCTATCACAAAGTCACAAGTTACACTCCTTCATGTAGGAGTTAGTTGCAAAGTTTTGAAAACTGTCTGCAAGTTACTATTCCATATGATACATCCTCAGTTGTATAAACATTTTGGTGCACCTCCACCAAGGGGATTTTTACTTCACGGACCACCTGGCTGTGGGAAAACATTACTAGCACATGGAGTTGCGGGAGTAAGATAATATTCAATTCCAGAAAACGTCTAAAGTATATGCTACAATAGAAATGTTATCTATTCAGGTTATTATAATAAATAGAACAGTAAATACATTTATGTTGTATGTAAATGCGTATGAAACGAAGTTCTATATATTTGAATCTGTTTTATTCCTTTTCTCTCTCTCTCTCTCTCTCTCTCTCTCTCTCTCTCTCTCTCTCTCTCTCTCTCTCTCTCTCTCTCTCTCTCTCTCTCTCTCTCTCTCTCTCTCTCTCTCTCTCTCCTCCCCCCCTCTCTCTCTCTCTCTCTTATCTTTGCATGTAATAAAATGAGAAGTGGAAAAGTCCATGATAATTAATAACTTATATTTTTTTATATTAGCAATTAGATATGCCTCTGCTAAAAGTAGCAGGGCCCGAGCTTGTGACTGGAATATCTGGTGAAAGCGAAGCTCGCATCAGAGAATTATTTGAGCAAGCCTTAGCTCTTGCGCCATGTGTCGTTTTCCTGGACGAGATAGATGCTGTCATGCCACATAGAGCTACGGCTCAAAGAGAAATGGAAAGAAGAATTGTTGCACAATTACTATCAAGTTTAGATGGTAAAATATTTATGTTTCCATTATTATGTTGTACATTATTTCAAGCTACGAAATACATTTCTTCTTTTTTTCTATTTTCTTGTTAGAATTGAATCTTAACGAAAATGGAGACAAAGTACTGGTGATTGGTGCAACAAATCGACCTGAATCATTAGATCCTGCTTTAAGAAGAGCGGGACGTTTTGATCGCGAAGTGTGCCTTGGAATGCCAGACAGAGCAACAAGAGCTAAGATCTTGGCGGTGCATACTAAAAAAATTGTATTGGCTCCTAATGTTAGTTTGTCGACAATAGCTTCCCTTACTCCAGGTTTTGTAGGTGCAGATTTAGTTGCCTTAATTAGAGAAGCTGCCATTGTTGCTATAGACAGGTAAATCTTTTTTTACCTATGGTTTTTATACATACGCGCGTGCACGGCGCACGCGCATATGTATGTATGTATGTATGCACGCATGCATGCATGCATGATGCGCGCGTGTGTATACACATGTGTGTACATATGCAACTTTTGTAGAGCACTTGAGGGTTTAAAAAGATCAAAACAGGAAGCAATGCCATCCGAAGTGACCGAAGTCGAGAAGCAAGCGGATAAGGAAGTTGAAATTCCCGAAAACTCGGAAAATTTAATTGAAACTAGTGTTGCAGCCGAAGCCCCTACTACGGTTGAGAACGATCTCACGTTTCCAAAAGAACTACCCAAAAGTCCAATCCCAGAAATTGCCGAAATGGATGTAACACAGGAAAATTCGACAGATGTGTCAACTTTATTGGCTTGGTTGCGTACCGAACCTCCACTTTCTTCAGAACTCCTATCGACCTTGTGTATCGAACACAGTGATTTTGTGACTGCTGTAGGCATTGTTCAACCGTCGGCAAAAAGAGAAGGTTTCGCGACAGTTCCTGATGTAACATGGGACGATGTTGGCTCACTACAAGATATACGGCAAGAATTGCAAACAGAAATTCTCGTGAGTATATCAATATATCTCTATCCTTTCATATATACATATATATAATGGTCAGGATCAAATCCAGGACCTGCCGCCTACAAGACGATTGCTTATACACGAAGCCACGCATAACCCTTGCCTACTATGTATACTATGCTATTTATTTTATGGTATTTTTGGCACATGCATATAAATTTACTTATTTATTGCAGGCTCTTGTCAAATATTCAGAATATTGTGATGTATTAGGTATAACAGCTGCCAGTGGAGTATTGTTGTGTGGCCCGCCCGGATGCGGAAAAACATTACTGGCCAAAGCCGTCGCTAATGAAGCTGGAATTAATTTCATTTCTGTTAAAGGACCAGAACTTTTAAATATGGCAAGTTTCGACATTGTGTGCTATAGTATTGTGTTTGAAAATATAAGAATGTAATGATTGTTTAATTTTAATTTTAATTTTTAGTACGTTGGCGAAAGTGAGAAAGCAGTTCGTCAATGTTTCTTAAGGGCAAGAAATTCAACGCCATGCGTCATATTTTTCGACGAGATAGATGCGTTGTGTCCTAAGAGAGCAGAAGGCGATAATTCCGGGACAGCGCGCGTCGTTAATCAAATTCTTACAGAAATGGACGGTGTGGAGAGCCGCCAAGGGGTATTTCTTATGGCAGCCAGTAATCGACCTGACATTATAGATCCAGCTGTTTTGAGGCCAGGAAGATTGGATAAAATTTTTTACATTGGTCTTCCGAATGCTTCAGATAGAGTGGATATTTTACGTGCAGTAACAAAGGTATTTATATACGCATACGCACACACAAAGAGAAGAGAGAAAGTTGGTTTAATCTATTAAAAAAAAATTCGTATCTTCTCCCGATAATTTAATATGTAAATAATATAATTTGTAGAATGCAACGAAACCGAAACTTGCTTCGGACGTCGACTTGAATCAAGTGGCGTATGACAATAGATGTGAAGGTTATACTGGCGCAGATTTAGCAGCCTTGATAAGAGAGGCTGGTATGCAAGCATTGAAGGAAATAATAGCTGGTTATGGAAAACCAGAAATTTCGATGCGACACATTTTTCAGGCATTCGATAAAGTACAACCATCCGTTCGCGAGAAGGCGAGTATTGGTTTGATTTGATTTATTTTTGCAAATCTATATCAGAGATGACATATAAATATAATAGAAGTAATATAAATTCTGCAGGATATTAAACATTACGAAAAGTTAAGCAAGTTGTACTCGATTAAAAGGAATCCTGAAGTTACGCCAATGGATACGCCACTAGATGCACCAATTGTTGATGTAGTCATGGAGCCGATGGAAACTTAAAGTATAATTATTAAAACCGTATAAGAATCGCCGATGAATTCTTCCGAAACCAAAATTCATATAAACTTTCACATGGAAAAGACGAAAGGCTCTTCTGTAACGGTGCAGTTTAGTTTCCATGCATTTGTCTCATAAAAGAAGTTTTAACGTTGGCTACATTAACTGATGATTTATTATTGTTTCTCAAGATATACAGTCGATATAATACAGTCGATTAAAATATCTTGTTATATTCTCTCTGTAGATAAATAATAATACATATAATTTTAGAGCAGCATGTGCTAAAGGATTTAACACATACTGCTCTAAAATTACACAGACCAAGATTTTCGTCAGTCGATAAAAGTTTGTTTTACAACATTCTATGACGTTTAACAATAATCTCCTTTTTTTTTATTGTGTGTAACTTGAATTACGTGTACAAATAAATGTGTTTTAAAATAAAATTAAAATCTCATGAGTTCTTTATTATGCTATATTTTTAATGGCTCAATACAATACAAATTGTTCATACATTCTTTGTTTGTGGCTACAATCGCATTTTACTCGTACAGATTCAATCAATTAAAACAGGAAACAGATGTCATGATAATATAAAAAAATATAGCAACATTATCGTAACATATTTCATACCGTGTCAATAAATCGCTTCTCGTTTTTGACAAAGGTATAAGCTAAAACTCGTCTTATTAGGCACGTATCCCAAAAATCCCATCAATGTATGTATAGAATATAGAAAGAGGGATATCTTAAATACATAAAATGACTAATATGAATGGAATATACATCGCCAATTTCTCTGGTGATTTACGATAATTAAAAATTACAATACATTTATCTATGCACAACACTTATGCAGGTCTTAATATAGTTAGATATTGTTTAGGATTAAAGATGTTATGCCTTATCTATTTTGCGATTTTGTACAATCCAAGGATGCGCAAGAACGCCGTCCATATCTAACCTCTTTTCGGGATCAATAACTATCAACTGAAATGTAATTGATTGAGTGTTAATCAAATTGTTTTAGCACGATTATAGCAACGGATTTTAAATTAAGCTTACCTTCGAAATTAAGTCTCTCGCATCTTTGCTAACAAAACTGGGAAATGTATATCGCAATTTTTTTATGTTTATATAAGTTTCATCGTTGGTTGCCGCATAAAAAGGAGGCTTTCCAACTAAGCATTCGTAACATAACACTCCAACACTCCAAAAGTCGACTGTATGATTATGTGTTTTCCCAGACACCATTTCAGGTGGCAAGTAATCCAAGGTGCCGCATAAAGTATCCCTTCGAGAAGAAGGGGCGTGTACCGACCACCCAAAGTCTGCTATCTTCAATTCTCCGTTCACTCCAAGGAGTAAATTCTCAGGTTTAATGTCACGATGGATAACGCTCTTACTGTGGCAATACTTTAAAGCATCTGCTAATTGGGCTATATAAGTGGCTGTCCTACAAGATAATTACTAATTAGATAGGAATTACAACCTATTATAAGTATACAATTCATTTCAGTTTTTCGACAGAATAACCTTTCTGATAATTTGTTTCCTACCTTACTTCGTCAAATCGTTTATTAGGTTGATTACTCAGTTCTTTATAAAGTTCGCCTTTTGGTGCATATTCCAATATTAAATAAATTCGCTTGTCATCATAGAAATATCCGTACATCCTCAAAATATTTGGATGCCTATGAAAGATAATGTTTGTATCAGATAGCTCCTTGTTAATTCCCGCATATATTTTGTTGGGTGTGCGTGTGTGTGTGTGTGTGTGTGTGTGTATACAGTTTTTAGATACTTGATGAAAATAGACTAGAGAAATCGAGTTACCTTAAATGGGTTTGGATTTCTATTTCTCTCCGTACTTGATGTAAGATTTTTGCGTCGTCTATCTGGGATCTATAAAGCACCTTCATGGCTATTACAAATTTTGATCTTTTTTCTCTGGCTAAGTATACATTACCAAATTTCCCTTTACCCAGGGGTCGGCCGATATCAAAATCTGTCAATACCCATCTCTTTTCACTTTTCTCATTATTTGCACTACTCGTACCTGTACCTGTACTGGAGACTTTCTGGGCATTTTCACTTTTGTTATCTTTTGCTCCTTCACTGTTTTCGCACGTAGGCTTTTGTTGATCTTGGGTAGAATCTACAGATTTACATGCAACTGGTAATTTAGGTGGTGGCATCAATTCCAGTAGATTTCTTTGCAGTCTCTCTACATTCATTTTCGTTCTTGGTATTTGTCATCGAGCAAACTTTGCAAGTTTTTTCCTCATTGTTACTTGTACTTGACACATTTTGCGATGATGTGACGTCTGTTAGAACCGTTTCAGAAATGTGCAAGCACTTGAAACTGCTAACTGCTTTCAATGCATGCGTAGCTGATTGATGATGACACTTGTCGTTTTCCTTGTCCGTTCTAAGCATAGTTGACACTTTTATTATGTAATTCCTGTAATTCAGATATAATAAATAAGCTAGGCAAATATGACCCCCTTACAATGCGATTTACTATTTACTTACACAATAAATAACTTGACACGCAAGAGAGTTTATATCTGATAATTGCTAAGACTATTACATACTTCTCATATAATTTAATTATTATATATTAATTTCACAAATTCAGGATATGATTTCCTTGAGAGCACTTACTTCTCCAGCGAGACGAGGATATCGACTATCGACGTCAATCGGCGTTGGAATACTTGGAATGTTGGATTGGATTGGAAACCGTGAACGTGAAGCTCCGCAACGTATGTAAACGGTTTTTTAAAGTATGAAAATATTGAATGCCTTTCGTTGATTGGTCAATACGAGATACGTCATTATTCAACAACGAGAATATAGATGGGTTCCCGTTTCGACTTTCGACGTGAAACGGGAACCAATGGGAACACAGCTATACGTGCATAATTCCGATAAGTTTGGGAACGCGTCAGCTCGTCGGGAGAAAAAAAAGGAACACTACATACGACCCAACGGCCATACACATCTGACGACATGACATAATTCATGAACAATTAAGCGAAACACGTGCAAATCGAATTTTCTGGAATCCATTTTTAATCATTTATAGTGCTGTCTAGAGTCTAGAATATATATAATATATATTTTACTTTTTTTACATTCATATTTATCACGCATATTGTCGCTATTTTTATATCTACACACACACACACACACACACACACACACACACACACACACACACACACACACACACACACACACACACACACACACACGCGCGCGCGCGCGCGCGCGCAAAATACCTCCTCGGGAGATAAAAATAAAATACCGCAACGATAAAAGAAACCATTGCTCTTTGTCAATCAGCAATAATGTAACATTTATTTAGTAAGATGCAGCCCATTACTTTGATAATTGGAAACATATTGCGTTATAACCTTAAATAAACGTATCCATGTAACATCAATATCAATGATATACCCATGATTTCTTTCGGAACAAACAACAAACGTGTGCTGATGGGGTTGGGGGAGGGGATTTACTGCCACAATAAGCTGTAAAAAACCAATGTTAGAAAATGTATCGTTTTGAGGAGAAACGCTTCCGTATTCTGTATACATTACGAGCAAGTTTGCTTACTTCATAAGGGTTAATTCAGGCATGCCTGGGTCCGCACCCTTGCTGAATCCTAAAAATGAAATATACCTATTTAAACTTTCAGTACTTTTGCCATGCGAGTAAATGCGATATGTCGATATCACAAGATTTAAGATCTAACCTAAAAAGAGGACGGCAGGAATAAATCCCCATTGAAATACGAATTTGCTCACGTTCAGAACGATGACTATTCTCTGTTTCGTGGTCGGACTTAAAACCATTTTGACTATCGTAATGTCCTTAGTACTGCGGTCAAATATACTTGCGTTAATGCCGTCAAATTATTTTAAAACTGTGATAACGCTGCGAACAACGTGCTTACGTGCGATTGCGACTGATTGCGACTCGAAACTCGCAACCGCAAGGCGCAACGCAACCTCGCAACTCGCAATAGCGGTATTAGCGCCATTAGCGCTAGCGGCAACAGCATTCAACTTCAACCCATGATACAAAGACAAGGGTATGCTTACGCGCATATATAAATCACGTGACGATCAACGGCCAATCAGAATTGTCACCATTCTACGTCATCATTATGCGATAAATTCAAAGTTACTATCATTTCTTTACAATACACAGTATAGAAAGTTACTATTTTGCCATTGTTTAGACGTCATTGCATAAAAGTTATACATTATACAAAAGTTATACATTATTGTAAAATTTCTATAATGTAGTACATACGTTAATACGAAATACTTTACTAAGGATGTGGGATACAAAGTATATATTTGAGGTTCTTTGACGGCTAAATTGTATATATATATATATAAATAATATTTTATTAATAAAGTATACTTTTTTTTATCAATAAAGTATTAAAATTGTTAACAGTGTTAATTAAATAAATAATAAATATGTAAATGAAATGGGCAATAAAAATTAATTTGATAAATTATTATTTAAATAAAAATGTATAAAAAGCGAAATTAAGGGATTAAGAAATAAAACATTAAATTAAATAATTTAATATTGAATTAATAAATTTTAAAATAATAATTAAAGAAATGTATTCCAGGAAAATAAAACAACAAAGATGTGTATTAAAATATTTTATTGTTAGTAATTTTACTAATTTCCTTCTTCTATTTTTTTTTTCTATTGCTTTCACATATCTGCCGAGATTAATTACACGAACTCGGATATATGTTCGTGTTCGAACGAGGCACAATAAATAACATCGCGTAGTAGTTGAATTGGTTGTATTTTGTCATGTATAATATCAGCCAATTTATTAAATATTAATTGATCTTTTCGAAGATTTGATCCGTGATATTTTTCGAATTCGATATTCATTATTCGCGCAGTTGCTATCATATCTTCTGAGGGGTACATACATTTACCGCGAGAAATAAATTGTATCCAATCTCCGTTGTTTATAGTCGGCATTTCTCGAGTTTCGACTCGAGAAATGCAGGCATATTTCGAGCCGAACCTGCTCGAACCGTTCCGGAAACAGTCGAGTATGACGTAGTATGGTGACATCCCCACTATTCCGTATTTCTGCGCAATGGGTTACCACCAAGTGAGCATACCCTTGTCTTTGCATCATGCTTCAACCCTAGAGACCCTCTAATAAGAGTCTAGCCCATAGACTTATATAGATAGACCGGCCCCTGCCGTGAGCCCGTGAGAGCACGCGTCGGAAAATGTACGGTGCAGACATAGCCGTGGGTAGAGTCCTATATTATAAGAGAAGCGAAATCGATACCCCCTCCATGGTTCCCATAAACCCCGCAGCTGATCCATAAACCCCGCAGCTGACCGTTTGTAAACATGTGTATGCACACGGACACCACACGGACACCACACGGGGTCGAGAGTCTCGGTTTTGATTGGTGCCGCGGTCAGCCAATCAGCAAGCGTGCCGTCAATGTCGCTTCTCTGATAATATAGGACTCTAGTCTGCACCGTACATCTTCCGACACGTGCTCTCACGGCAGAGGCCGGTCTATCTATATAAGTCTATGGTCTAGCCACCTGGTCCCGCTTTTTGATTGGTCCGCCATTTATGCGTGCTTCGGTATGTGCGCGAGTGAGATGGTGCTTCGCAACCATAGATTTATATAGGGTGCTTTCCAGCTATTGAACACAGTCATGCACTGTGTGACACAGTGTTACACAGTGTCGACTTGTAGCTGGAACGCTGTTTAGCTATTTTACTTCACCGCTAGAGTGCAGAACAATCACTTTACATAGCTTTTCTACTAGAATTTTCAACCTGAATTCGTTGAAGACGGTCAACGGTCACTTCAATTGACAGCACGTTAAATACCCTCATAAAAAAAATACTTCTACTGTAAAAGTTAGTATTTTATTAATAACAAATTCTTAATAATTTATTATATATAAAATATATATATATATATATATATAAAATTATTTATCATATTAACTTATTTATTAGATAAGTATACAGAAGAAACTAATAAAAATCAAATCAAATTATATAAATTAAGTGGTTATGAAAAAATAATAAAGTTAAGTAAATATATACTTTGAAATATAAATTGAGTATGACATGTTTATTTTGTATGGTACCTAATTTATACGGTTTTTGTTAATTTTACTTATTAATAGAATTTACAAGTTTTATTAATTAATTAATTAAGTATTTTTTATATAGATAAATATGGAAAAAAAGATAACGATTAGTCTTCTAATAGAGAGTGAAATAAACACCAGTATCAGTACTACAAGTACAAGTACAGAGAGCTCAAATATCAGTGAAATAGACTGGAACAATAGTCTTTCAGTTACTAATACATCGTGCGTAATTTTTGTACAACGCCCTTCTCGGATCTTCACGCAGATTACCAGAATACCACTCTGTAGAAAAGAAAATTGTATCACATTTTTGTATTGGTATCCATGCAACACAAGATTTTAGCTGTGTACGATTGTGTCGACTTGTGTCGTAGTTGGAAAGCACTAGGTCGGTACACTGTGTTACACAGTGTTGCCTGTATGTACCTCAATGAAATTGGCCGGACAACTTCAACGTATCGAACTTTCATTAATTGGTATCGATTGGTGGTCGTTTGGTGGTCTTTGGTAGTCTAGTCCGATCGTTTGGTGGTTAGTCGTTTTCCTGTAAAATAAAAATTAAATTTTGGGTGTGAAGTTAGCCGGACAATTTTTATTTTTCAACCAATTTAACTTTCTCATAGCTCATTCGACGCGGAATCGTTTGGTGGTCACGAATATCGTCGTTAAAACGTTTGGTGGTCAATCGTTTTCCCAAAAAATAGAAAAAACTGTATGCGCATAATGGCGGAAGTATCACTCCGCGCCATTAACCTGAAAAATGATATTTATCAACCAAATTGACTTTGATAGGGCTCATTCGACGCGGAATCGTTTGGTGGTCAGGAATATGGTCATTAAAACGTTTGGTGGTAATCGTTTTTATACAAAATAGAAAAAACCGCATGCCCACGGCATTGGTCGTATGACTCCGTGAAATTAGCTGGATAAATTATATTTATCAATCAAATTGACTTTGATAGGGCTCATTCGACGCGGAATCGTTTGGTGGTCACGAATATCGTCATGAAAACGTTTGGTGGTCAATCGTTTTCATAAAAAATAGAAAAAACTGTATGCGCATAATGGCGGAAGTATCACTCCGCGCCATTAACCTGAAAAATGATATTTATCAACCAAATTGACTTTGATAAGGCTCATTCGACGCGGAATCGTTTGGTGGTCACGAATATCGTCGTTAAAACGTTTGGTAGTCAATCGTTTTTATACAAAATAGAAAAAACTGTATGCGCATAATGGCGGAAGTATCACTCCGCGCCATTAACCTGAAAAATGATATTTATCAACCAAATTGACTTTGATAGGGCTCATTCGACGCGGAATCGTTTGGTGGTCACGAATATCGTCGTTAAAACGTTTGGTAGTCAATCGTTTTCATACAAAATAGAAAAAACTATATGCTATAATGGCGGAAGTATCACTCCGCGCCATTAACCTAAAAAATGATATTTATCAACCAAATTGACTTTGATAGGGCTCATTCGACTCGAAATCGTTTGGTGGTCACGAATATGATCATTAAAACGTTTGGTGGTTATCTGTTTCGCTAAAAAATATACAAAACCCGTATGCGCATTTTAGGTGGGAATGGGTGCTCGTGTTGGTCGTAGGTCTAGACGGTACGTAGGCTCGTGATTGGCGTAACAGCAGGGTACTTATTTTTGAAATTGTTCGTTATGAAACGAATTCGTTTATGAACGAAAAGATGCGTCAACAGGTTTCCAATTGGCGCTCAACTAGGAAATCCCCACCTTTTTGTTCATAAACGATTCGTTTCATAACGAACGATTTCAAAAATAGGTACATACAAACGGCGTCATTAATGCCTGGATACCAAAATTGAATGTGTTTCGGAAACTCACTCTTCGTCTCTTTCTAACTGTCCCCCTTAGAAAGAGACAAAGAGTGAGTTTCCGAAATGCATCCAATTTTGGTGTCCAGGCATTAATGACGCCGTCTGTACATACCAGTACGGGGATTCTCTAACTTTGTAACGACAATTTTCGGATCACTAACACGATATTCAGCTAGTTTCAACCAATTACGACTCAGCGTTGAAAAGAATATTCTCTAAACGATAGCGAAAATTGTCGTTAAAGGTCGGCAGGAGACACGATGGAGACGCCTATCGGCCGGCCTGGAATTACGGATTCGCTATAACAATATTTTAGCCAAAATACCGAATGAATCTTGTTCAATTTAGGATATTCTTAATCAGTAAGCTCATCTGTAGTGCGCTAAAGAGCTATTTTATGAAAAAAAGGTAAAAATAAAAATTTTCAATAAACTTGCGGGGGAATGGGCAGCTAGCAACAGGTAAGGTTGGGTTAGCCGCGAGTCCGTATTTAATTTATTATAATTTTTTAAGAGCAAAAATGCAAAATCGGGCTCTTTAGCGCTCTACAGATAAACTTACTGATTAAGAATATCCTAAATGGAATAAGATTCATTCGATATTTTGGCTAAAATATTGTTATTACGGTTCTCACTAGATCTAAGAAGCTGGGGAAATTTTCGTGGTAACATACTGACTGCTTGACAAGAGAGAGCGTCATTCCATCTTTGTCTCTCTTACATCGCATATGTAGTAGCATCCATGTACAAAGTACAAACACTAATACGTGAGCACACGGATGCAAATATTGAGAGATAATGTCAGCAAAATCCGGCTATCATATTATTTTTATTTTTTTTTGTATATGTATGCATATGTAAAGAAAGATCAAAAATAAAGATTATTTTGAAAAATAAGAAGAATTTATGTGTGTGTGTGTGTGTGTGTGTTGTGTATGTATAATTAAAAATTAATAAAAAAATTAAAAAATCAATTAATTTTATATATACATTTTATATCATAAAAAAACATAAAATGGTTACAAACATTTTACATGTCATGCATATTACATGCATATGTATATATAAAATATATATATAAAAAAAAATATATATATATATATAAAATATAATAAAATATATATATAAAATAAATTGATTTTTTAATTTTTTTATTAATTTTTAATTATACATACACACACACACACACACACACACACACAAATTCTTCTTATTTTTCAAAATAATCTTATTCAAAACGAGATCTAACTGAGGATGACATAAAAAGACAACAAAAAAATGTTAGATGATGTAATAACTTCTCTCTCATTAGTGAAGAATAATATTTTGTCTATAAATAGTACATTAAATGATGAATCGTTAGACCTATTTTTACGCATTGTAAGAGAGACTTCTTGCTTTGAAACACAGTGTATTATACTTACAATACCCGCACTTAATTGAAGCTAGTCGTAGCAATAAAAGCTTACAAATTATTGGCGGAACTTGTACAGATCATTGGCGATGTATTTATTTTGATGGCACCAAACTTCATGTGTACGACAGCCTATGTGGTACTACGTATGATAAATTGGCTGCTAAAGAGAAAGAATATATTCGCCTTCGTTATCCCACGATAACGAAATATGATATAATTTGTGAAAAAGTACAAATAATACAACCGGATTATATTTCGTGCGGAATTTATGCTGCGGCTTTCGCTACAACTGTAGCCTTGAAAGGAAATCCTTGTAATGAAAAATATTCAACTGCATGACGTAAAATGCATGAGACGTCATTTATTTAAATTCTAGAAAGCAAAAAAATATTGCCTTTCCCGAATTAATATTTTTCATTATTTAACACATCTTTGTAAGCTTTTATTGCTGCCATTATGCAAAAAGAAACAACGATAAAATAAGATGGTAGACGTTATCTGCAATCGTCATTGTATAGAACATATATAGTAACAAAAAAATTTCGAAGAGACGATAAAAAAGTATTGGTTGCGTTCTCACGAGAATGGGCGTTAGGGGCCTATTCTATAATCTCAATATTTAATTTTTTTGAAATAATATTAATATTTGTTTATATTAAAATGTTAATTATTAATTATTAATAATATTATTATTTATTATTATTTATTATTATTTATTATTATTTATTATTATTTATTATTATTAATGTAATTTTATACATTATATTGTAGTTTTGAAAATAGTGCATTGCAAATTAGATCGCAATTTAAACTGAGGTGATTGCGTCGCAAAGTGTTAAACTCAGATAGGTTTTGCTTTGCAATGTACTATTTTCAAAAAATAAATATATAATAATAGATAAAAAGTAAATTATATTAATGAGCTTGCATGTAAAAGAACAAGAAATATTTTATAAAGTATACTTCCCATAATATGGTTGAGGTCACTTTGCGACGCGATCTTAACTCAGTTTAAATTGCGATCCACTCGATTTATTAATTCATGTTGTTTATTAGTAATTAACATTATAATATCATATAACATTGTTCTACTTTCAGATTTAGTAAATAATTTCTTTTATTATATTGATATTAATCTATGTACGTAGAGTTATTTATTGTTACACAGAGATTAGACTTGACATGTCTGAAGGGCGGATCACTTTAAACGAAGAGACGTGGCTAGCGTTGAATCAACGCCATTATATTGCAGCAGGTAACGTATGCACAATGGAGGTTTTAGTGAGTAGGAATCTCACACTACCCCGATAAAACCGGGGTGCCTTTTGAAGTTTTCCTCCACTAAAAAAAATGTCCATTCCAGTAAACACAAGGTAACATAACATCAATGATCATCATTAATATTCATAGTTTTGCATGCAATTCTTTTTATATTATCTGGTACACCTTCTTTTGTAATTAGACTGATTGCTAATATATCTTTTAATATGCATAAAAATATATTTTTAAATTCTTAGTGCTTCTGCATGATAGTGCAATAATTTCCGATTTTTTGCCATCACCTATTACTTCAGAATATCAATCTATTACTGAAAAGGAAGCTGTAGATTTAAAACAAGTAATGGAGAATTGTGAATAATATGAGGTTTCCAACGCTGAGCTTTTTATGTAAACTCTTTCAAGCAAAGGGTAACGCAGCTGATGAACAGTATAGATAACATAACTGAATAAAAATCTTAATTATTACAACACAATGATATTAATAATTAAGATTTTTATTCAGTTTGTTATCAATACTGTTCATCAGCTGCGTTACCCTCTGCTCTGATGCTAAGACTGAGTGTATATTTTCCTATATAAAGATAGAATGAAGGCCGTAGCCGGATAAGAAGGGTCAATGTTCCTCCACACGGATTATGCTCATTTTTTTCCTTTGATTGCTATCAGTGTCTCTTACAATTTAGTCAAATATTAGCCTTTAACATTGAACTGTTTTGCTGTAAGAAATAAAAATAAAAATTTTGAAAATAATTCATATCTTTTAATTGGCTGAACCGATTGTGTTGAAATTTTAATATTTTGTAGATATTATTGAGACACATTTTTGGAAAATTCGGGAAAGGTTTATGATGACAGAAACATTGATAGAAAAATAAATAAATGTTGTCGATTTTTTTCAGTCTCGATATCTTTCTTGTACAATTACGAACAAATTTTTCTAGAATCTTGGAGCAGTTTCTTATCGGACATAATTTTTTGGAAGCAATAAAATGGGTAGGCGGTACTTTTAAAAAATAAAGTATTCTTCTTTTTTTTAAAAATATGATATGCTTTTCGTGCGGTCGCCATATATTTTATGTAGAATTTTGAGACAGTATTCTACAAGTAATTTTTTCGAGCCAATAAAATAGGTAGGCGGAAGTTTAAAAAAATAAGATTTTTTTCATTTTTTAAATTTATGATGCTTTTTGTACCATTGCCATATTTATTTTGTTATGTAATGTTTTATAATATAATTAGACTTTTGAGACGGTATTCTACAAGTACTTTTTTCGAACCAATAAAATGGGTAGAAGGTACTTTAAAAAACAAAATATTTTTTTTCAAAATTATAAGTTTTTTGGTACCATCACCATATTTTTGTTTAGAATCTTGGAATGGAATCCTACAAGTAATTTTCTGGAATCAATTAAATAAATAGGTGCAGGTACTAAAAAAATAATAAAATAAAGTAAATTGAAATAATTATAAAAGGATAAACTTTAATCGTATTAAATCAAATGTTTATTAATGAAGTACACATACACATACACGTACACACACTCAAAATAATGAAGTATACATACACATTCTTTCACATAGTCACTCTCATACTATTATTTACACTATTTATAGTTATATATTCATATGGATGGACTAATCTTCATCAGTATCTTTATTGATAATAGGCGTGATATGCCGGCTGTTTTAAATATATTTAAATATATTTAGTATTTATATATTTAATATTTCTTTATTTTTTTTATTTTTTTTAAATTTATTTTATTTAATATATTATACATTTAATATTTAAATATATTTAAAACAGACGGCATCACGCCTACTATCAATGAAAATAGTGATGAAGATTAGTTCATCCATATGAATATAACTGTAAATAATAGTATGAGAGTGATTATGTGAACGAATGTGTATGTGTACTCCATTATTTTGAGTGTATGTATACGTGTATGTGTATGTGTACTTCATTAAAAACATTAGATTTAATACGATTATAGTTTATTCTTTTATAATTATTTCAATTTACTTTATTTCATTATTTTTTTAGTACCTGCATCTATTTATTTAATCGATTCCGGAAAATTATTAGGTGTACAAATAAGTCTCCGCCGTTTTACAATAGATGGCCCCACCAGGAGGTTATGGTTGAAATTGTCGGATGTAAAGTGTTATATCGTAAGGTTGGACATCTGGCAACACCATAAACTTGACATAGTATCAGACTGTATCGGCATCACATAATTCTTTTCGTGCGAAAATGTCGAATTTTGAGCCGAATAAGCGTCATTTGCGGGAACTTTTGATTTATTTCTTTAATTTGAAGAAATCTGCAGCTGAGGCGCATCGATTGCTTGTAGAAGCATATAATGAGGCTGCTTTAAGTGAGAGAAGTTGTCGTGAGTGGTTTCAAAAGTTTAAGAACGGTGATTTTGACGTCGAGGACAAAGAACGTAGCGGAAGGCCGAAAGTGTACGAAGACACGGAATTGGAAGCATTATTGGAGGAAGATTCGTGCCAAACGCAAAAAGAACTTGCACTTACATTAGGAGTGACTCAACAAGCAATTTCACATCGTTTAAAATCGTTTTTTGATAAAATTTTTGATAAAAAACGGCGGAAACTTATTTGTACTCCTAATACTTGTCGTAGGATTCCATTCCAAGATTGTAAACAAAAATATGGCAATAGTACCAAGAAGCTGTGATAATTTTGAAAAAAAAGATTTTGTTTTTTTTAAGTACTTTTCACACATTTTATTGGTTCGTAAAAATTACTTTTTGTAGAATACTATCTCAAAATTCTACATAAAATATATGGTAATCGTACCAAAAGCATATATCATATTTTTAAAAAATAAAAAAAATACTGTATTTTTTAAAAGTACTACCTACCTATTTTATTGTTTCCAAAAAATTATGTCCGATAGGAAACTACTCCAAAATTCTAGAAAATTTTTTTCGTAAATGTACAAGAAAGATATCGGGACTGAAAAAAATCAAGAACATTAATTCATTTTTTTTATCAATCTTTCTGTCATCAGAAATCTTTCCCCAATTTTCCACAAATGTGTCTCAATGATATGTACATCATATTAAAATTTCATCAAAATCTGTTAAGCCGATCAAAAGATATAAATTATTTTCGAAATTTTTATTTTTATTTTTTACAGCAAAACAGTTCAATGTTAAAGGCTAATATTTGACTAAATTGTAAGAGACACTGATAGCAATCAAAGCAAATAAAATATGTATTTACGCACATGTGTGCATAAGAATATATGTAATTTACAAAAAGCGGGTGCTTGTTAGCCTTGGTACGTTACTGCTTTCTGCTACGGACGGCCAGAAAGCATTTTCGGGCCGTATTGCTAAGAATT